>JAHLWY010006379.1:0-27339 GCA_020002185.1 Paraescarpia echinospica | reverse complement strand
TGTTGTAATATCAATGTACTACTAATGTTTTAATAGTTTCCATGGCAGTGGACACTGCACACTCACTTTTATACATAACGTTGTGGACATCAGTTGTTACAACCGTTCTCTCGCTGTGAAACACTGCACACTCCCTTTTATACATAACGTTGAAGACATGAGTTGTTATAACAGTTCTCTCACTGTGAAACACTACACACTCCCTTTTATACATAACGTTGAAGACATGAGTTGTTATAACCGTTCTCTCACTGTGAAACACTGCACACTCCCTTTTATACATAACATTGAAGAAATGAGTTATTATAACCGTTCTCTCACTGTGAAACACTGCACACTCCCTTTTATACATAACGCTGAAGACATGAGTTATTATAACCGTTCTCTCACTGTGAAACACTGCACACTCCCTTTTATACATAACGTTGAAGACATGAGTTATTCTAACCGTTCTCTCACTGTGAAACACTGCACACTCCCTTTTATACATAACGTTGTAGACATGAGTTATTCTAACCGTTCTCTCACTGTGAAACACTGCACACTCCCTTTTATACATAACGTTGTAGTCATGAGTTGTTATAACCGTTCTCTCACTGTGAAACACTGCACGCTCCCTTTTATACATAGCGTTGTAGACATGAGTTGTTATAACCGTTCTCTCACTGTGAAACACTGCACGCTCCCTTTTATACATAACGTTGTAGACATGAGTTGTTATTACCGTTCTTTCACTGTGAAACACTGCACACTCCCTTTTATACATAGCGTTGTAGACATGAGTTGTTATAACCGTTCTCTCACTGTGAAACACTGCACACTCCCTTTTATACATAGCGTTGTAGTCATGAGGTGTTATAACCGTTCTCTCACTGTGAAACACTGCACACTCCCTTTTATACATAGCGTTGTAGACATGAGTTGTTATAACCGTTCTCTCACTGTGAAACACTGCACACTCCCTTTTATACATAGCGTTGTAGACATGAGTTGTTATAACCGTTATCTCTCTGTGAAACACTGCACACTCCCTTTGATACATAGCGTTGTAGACATGAGTTGTTATAACCGTTCTCTCACTGTGAAACACTGCACACTCCCTTTTATACATAACGTTGTAGACATGAGTTGTTATAACCGTTTTTCACTGTGAAACACTGCACGCTCCCTTTTATACATAACGTGGTAGACATGAGTTGTTATTACCGTTCTCTCACTGTGAAACACTGCACACTCCCTTTTATACATAGCGTTGTAGTCATGAGTTGTTATAACCGTTCTTTCACTGTGAAACACTGCACACTCCCTTTTATACATAGCGTTGTAGACATTACCGTTCTCTCACTGTGAAACACTGCACACTCCCTTTTATACATAGCGTTGAAGACATGAGTTGTTATAACCGTTCTCTCACTGTGAAACACGTCCAATGTCAAGGAATGTTACATCGCACTCTTTGGCACTTCACACTGCACACTCCCCTTTATACATAACGTTGTAGACATGAGTTGTTATAACCGTTCGCTCACTGTGAAACACTGCACACTCCCTTTTATACATAACGTTGAAGACATGAGATTTTATAACCGTTCTCTCACTGTGAAACACTGGACACTCCCTTTTATACATAACGTTGTAGACATGAGTTGTTATAACCGTTCGCTCACTGTGAAACACTGCACACTCCGTTTGATACATAACGTTGTAGACATGAGTTGTTATAACCGTTCTCTCACTGTGAAACACTCCACATTCCCTTTTATACATAACGTTGAAGACATGAGTTGTTGTAACTGCTCTCTCACTGTGAAACACTGCACACTCCCTTTTATACATAATGTTGAAGACATGAGTTGTTATAACCGTTCTCTCACTGTGAAACACTGCACACTCCCTTTTATACATAACGTTGAAGACATGAGTTGTTATAACCGTTCTCTCACTGTGAAACACTGCACACTCCCTTTTATACATAACGTTGTAGACATGAGATGTTATAACCGTTCTCTCACTGTGAAACACTACACACCCTTTTATACATAGCGTTGTAGTCATGAGTTGTTATAACCGTTCTCTCACTGTGAAACACTGCACACTCCCTTTTATACATAGCATTGTAGTCATGAGTTGTTATAACCGTTCTCTCACTGTGAAACACTGCACACTCCCTTTTATACATAACGTTGTAGTCATGAGTTGTTATTACCGTTCTTTCACTGAGAAACACTGCACAATCCCTTTGATACATAACGTTGTAGACATGAGTTGTTATAACCGTTCTCTCACTGTGAAACACTGCACACTCCCTTTTATACATAACGTTGAAGACATGAGTTGTTGTAGCTGTTCTCTCACTGTGAAACACTGCACACTCCCTTTTATACATAACGTTGAAGACATGAGATGTTATAACCGTTCTCTCACTGTGAAACACTGCACACTCCCTTTGATACATAACGTTGAAGACATGAGTTGTTGTAACTTTTCTCTCACTGTGAAACACTGCACACTCCCTTTTATACATAACGTTGAAGACATGAGTTGTTGTAACCGTTCTCTCACTTTGAAACACTGCACACTCCCTTTTATACATAACGTTGAAGACATGAGATGTTATAACCGTTCTCTCACTGTGAAACACTGCACACTCCCTTTTATACATAACGTTGAAGACATGAGTTGTTATAACCGTTCTCTCACTGTGAAACACTGCACACTCCCTTTTATACATAACGTTGTAGACATGAGATGTTATAACCGTTCTCTCACTGTGAAACACTGCACACTCCCTTTTATACATAACGTTGAAGACATGAGATGTTATAACCGTTCTCTCACTGTGAAACACTGCACACTCCCTTTTATACATAACGTTGAAGACATGAGTTGTTATAACCGTTCTCTCACTGTGAAACACTGGACACTCCCTTTTATACATAACGTTGTTGACATGAGATGTTATAACCGTTCTCTCACTGTGAAACACTACACACTCCCTTTTATACATAGCGTTGTAGTCATGAGTTGTTATAACCGTTCTCTCACTGTGAAACACTGCACACTCCCTTTTATACATAACGTTGAAGACATGAGTTGTTATAACCGTTCTCTCACTGTGAAACACGTCCAATGTCAAGGAATGTTACATCGCTCCCATCTTGTTCCACTCTAAGTACTACATTAAATAGTTTTAATGGTCCAGACGTCCACATCCAAAGTAATAATGTAAATGTAGAACTTAATAAGATTAGTCTGTCTAAAAGCCAACAAACTTTCATTAAATGTAAAGAAAACTAAATTAATGATATTTCATATACCTCAAAAGAAAATTGAAAGCCCCGTGTTTGATATAGATGTAGGAAACCATTGATTGTGTAAGTGACTTTAATTTCTTAGGTATTACATTATATCACCATTTAAACTGACAGAATCACACAAATAAAATATCTAACAAACTAAATAAAACAATTGGAATTTTGAATAAACTGAAACACTATTTACCACAAAACATATAATCTATTATGTACACATCCCGCATTCTTTCTCACGTTAATTACGGTATTCTATTATGGGGTCACCAAGGGTTGGTAATTTGCAAAACAAAGCGATCAGAATAATTTATGCGAGTAAATATAATGCACATACAGATCCGATTTTTAAGAAATTCAGATTCCTAAAACTAGATATTTATAAAATGCAGCAACTTAAATTTTGTTATAAATTAGTCAATTACGACCTACCGGAATATTTCTGTGGCATCCCTTACTTACGTACTTTTTTAAATCCATCAACACTACACACAAGGAATAACTAGCCTGTTATTCCCAGATGCAATCATGAATATGCAGAAACACTGTATACGACACAAGATAATATAAACAGTTAACTATACTCCAAGCGTTATCATTGATATAATTTAAAAAAAATAGTTTATCTGGTTTCATCACTTATATTAAAAACTACTTAATTGTGATTATAAATCCCACTGCACGATCCACAATTGTTATGTATGTAACACATAATCATATACAATGTGTCATGTAATTACGTATTAAATTTGTATTTTTTGTACTTATTTATTAACATTGAATTATACGATGATCATTAATATTTATTATTATTCGATTTATTTTGTTAAAAGGGGGCTCCCATGTTAGTGACGTTATGTCTTAATGGGAGTCTCCTTGACCTTCATGTTTATGTAAATTATTTCAATTTGTAGATGTATGTATGTAGTTATGGTCAAAATAAATATGTCTGTCTGTCTTGTTTTGCAAACATCTGGGTGGTTTTCCCATATCAAAGATTTATTTAAATGTCACCTTTCGTGCTAGAACATATCAGTCTAGATGTCTACTTGAGTCCAGCCTCTCACTGGAACATCAAAGTATTTATGTCCACTTGTGTCCAGTTTCACAAGAAAACAACTTTATGTTCACTTGTATTTGGTCTCTCACTGGGACAAATAATGTTTTATGTCCATTTGTGTATAATCTCTCATTAGGACACATAAGTCCTTGGGTACACTTTTGTCACATGACCTACGTCATGTGATACCATGGTAACTTCAGGCTGTGGTTGTGATATACCTATCACAAAAACAAGTTTCTCTAAATGTAACTACATATATGTACGATGTCAACAACTGAGAAGCCGGGTCTTCTCACCATTCTCAAACTGTAGTGCTGGTTCCAGTCGTGGTGTACCTCTGCTTGCCCGTAGCACAGCCCTGGCCCTGGCTCGTCAGTATTGGTCAGATCTACAGAATGTTTTTTTATTGTAGACATTTACAGGGAGTTTCTAATGCAGAGGTTTACTGGGAGTTTACAATGTAGAGGTCTACAGGGTGTTTTGATGTAGAGGATTACAGTTTTTAACGCAGAATGGTAGAGTGTATTTCTAATCCAGATGTTTACAGAGCCGTTCTAATGTAACGGTTTACAGGGTGTTTGTAATGTTGAGGTTTCAAGATAACTCATATATATATGTACAAGTGTGACATCAAATGACCCCACCTGTGGTTGTGGGTTCATCCATCTTGGGCCTTGAAAATGGATAACGAATAGTAAAAATAAAAAAGTCAAATAGGAAAAGACTACAGACGCCATTCATGGAGCGATTCTTAGAGAGAGTTGACCGAGTACTGAATAAATATTGTGTACCATCAAATATGCATCCCCAACCCACCCTCGGGCACTTGTTGGTACACCCACGTGACAGAGCAGAGCCAGAAGAACACAATTATTATTTATGCCAGTAAATTATGTTGTTATCTTGCAGGGTTTCTTCGGTCCAACTGAGAGGAGGACGTGCAACCATTCTGAACACGGGCACTTACAACACACTCAGTTTACGTGGCATTGCAATACTACACGGCAATGATCACCCTACTGAAACTGGTATAAGGGAATAGAGTGTGAAACAGATCCACTTGGTTGTTTGTCAAATGTCTTTTTTATACATTTGTACACACACGTGAATGTTTTCTCCTGTTGTTTGCCCTGTGTGATGTAATATGCTTCACTGTTTGTGTTACGCTTATGCTTCGCTTCCTTCACCATAATCCCTTCTCTCTCTCGACTCTACCTGCTTTAACATGGCGCACGCTTCCTTCACCATACTCCCTTCTCTCTCTCGACTCTACCTGCTTTAACATGGCGCACGCTTCCTTCACCATACTCCCTTCTCTCTCTCGACTCTACCTGCTTTAACATGGCGCACGCTTTCTTCACCATACTCCCTTCTCTCTCTCGACTCTACCTGCTTTAACATGTCTCAGCAGGAAACAGGTCACTGTCAACACCAACGGACGACACCCAGCCTTTCCTAGGTGACACGTCACAACACGAGACAACCAACCTCTTCTAGGTGACACTGGACTAATTAGTCAGCTCAGTGGCGTCACTCACAGAGGATGACGTCACACAAGTACCGACATGACAAGGCCATCAATTGACTGTGAGGACGTGAGACGTCGACAGACACAGAGTCTTTGTGGTAAGGACACACAATGTTATTCTGATATTTATGTAATACATTACTTGATATATCATTTATATTCAAAATAATGATACTATAATATATTTTATTACAGTCACTTATTATAGTGTAGTGTGTCTCTAGGAAGGACACTGTGTATGTTTATAGATGGAACTAACCCTATACGCTGATTACCCGGTGTGTTATATTTTTGAAAGATTCGCTAAATCTACCAGGAAGATTTTGCGAGAAACGGCCGGTTGACCGGGTTACAAATAAAGCCACCTTCTGTACTAATTATAATACATTTAGAAAAAAATATTACGATACACAGTGTGTTAATTTGGCTAATTACAATATTATGTGCACTGTGAACATTAAATGCATAATTAGTTAATTATAAATTGTAGTACACATCGTATATTAACAAAATAGAGGTACAATTGTCTACACGGGAGTATCAAGACATCATAAACTAGTTCCACTTCAATGTATCAATACATCATCAACTAGTCCCACTTCAGTGTATCAAGACACCATCAACTAGTTCCACTTCAATGTATCAAGACATCATGAACTAGTTCCACTTCAATGTATCAATACATCATCAACTAGTCCCACTTCAGTGTATCAAGACATCATAAACTAGTTCCACTTCAATGTATCAAGACATAATTAACTAGTTCCACTTCAGTGTATCAAGACATCATCAACTAGTTCCACTTCAATGTTTCAAGACATAATAGAATAGTTCCACTTCAATGTATCAAGACATCATAAACTAGTTCCACTTCAATGTATCAATACATAACTCCTTTCATTTGTTTTAAATTTGTCTTGTATCCTGCAGACTTTATGAGTTTGATTTTAATTGCTTGAATACATTTTAATGATTGATTGTATTCCTGAAATAAGATTATCAGTAAACTACAATATGATTATTCGTGTGTGAAATACAATTGAAATTACATGTTTAATCTAGCTTCAGAATGAAAGATGAAACGGATGCGGTAATTCAAAATAACAGCGTCCAGCTGGTGAGTGCCATACGACAGTTATGTGTGACATCGTCACAGAGGTGAGGATGGTCCATCAGTGGAGACAAGTGACACAGACTAAAGGTCATTCTCTGTTGGTACATTGTCATGTGTAGACTTGTTGTAATATTGTAGCATGGTGCACCAGATAAATGTCCATAAAAGTGAAACAATCAACATATAGATACAACGTATACATAAACAGACACCCCCTCACACTACTGTCACTGACCGTCAAAGGTATAACAAGTGAAACAATCAACATATAGACACAACATATACATAAACAGACACCCCCTCACACTACTGTCACTGACCGTCAAAGGTATAACAAGTGAAACAATCAACATATAGATACAACGTATAAATAAACAGACACCATCTCACACTACTGTCACTGACCGTCAAAGGTACAACAAATGAAACAATCAACATATAGATACAACATATACATAAACAGACACCCCCTCACACTACTGTCGCTGACTGTCAAAGGTATAACAAGTGAAACAATCAACATATAGATACAACGTATACATAAACAGACACCATATCACACTACTGTCACTGACTGTCAAAGGTATAACAAGTGAAACAATCAACATATAGATACAACGTATACATAAACAGACACCACCTCACACTACTGTCACTGACTGTCAAAGGTATAACAAGTGAAACAATCAACATATAGATACAACGTATACATAAACAGACACCCCTCACACTACTGTCACTGACCGTCAAAGGTACAACAAATGAAACAATCAACATATAGACACAACATATACATAAACAGACACCCCCTCACACTACTGTCACTGACCGTCAAAGGTACAACAAATGAAACAATCAACATATAGACACAACATATACATAAACAGACACCCCCTCACACTACTGTCACTGACCGTCAAAGGTATAACAAGTGAAACAATCAACATATAGATACAACGTATACATAAACAGACACCACCTCGCACCACTGTCACTGACCGTCAAAGGTACAACAAATGAAACAATCAACATATAGATACAACATATACATAAACAGACACCATATCACACTACTGTCACTGACTGTCAAAGGTACAACAAGTGAAACAATCAACATATAGATACAACGTATACATAAACAGACACCCCCTCACACTACTGTCACTGACCGTCAAAGGTATAACAAGTGAAACAATCAACATATAGATACAACGTATACATAAACAGACACCATCTCACACTACTGTCACTGACCGTCAAAGGTATAACAAGTGAAACAATCAACATATAGATACAACGTATACATAAACAGACACCCCTCACACTACTGTCACTGACCGTCAAAGGTACATCAACGGGGAACCGTTTAACCACTGAAATAACTCGACTACCAAGTTTCGCACAACTGAAACACGTTCAAGTCGTCATTTAAAACACAAGGACTATTGTAACTAGTTTATACATTAATTGTCACCGTTACTTTGTATGTTATCTTATAATTTGTATTGTATTGATCACGTGTTTCAGTTCGAGAAGGGCGTAGCGCCTTATTAGTCACATGACTTCGTTATGTCCATTCAGCAGCAGCAGCCCACCATATGTATAGTTGTACTATGCTACTGTTGTTGAATAAACTAAACTTTCATACTTTCAGATACTACCAAGGTGACACTAGGGTATGTTGTTCAAGTCATAACAAAGAAGTACTGTGATTGAGTAAATTGAATGTCGCATTTCATATCTTAAATATATGTTGTGTAATGAGTAAACATGTTATGTTTTTGTGTTTTTAAGACATAACGTTTAAAGTTTGTTTAATACGTTATTTCAATATAAATGTCGCCTGCATCAATTGAAATGTCATAGTTTCACATCAATAGAGAGATCATTGTTAACATGTACTGTGTTGTTGTGACTATTTGAGAGACATGTCATAGTTTCACGTAAATAGAGAGATCATTGTTAACGTGTACTGTGTTGTTGTGACTATTTGAGAGACATGTCATAGTTTCACGTAAATAGAGAGATCATTGTTAACGTGTACTGTGTTGTTGTGACTGTTTGAGAGACATGTCATAGTTTCACATAAATAGAGAGATCATTGTTAACGTGTACTGTGTTGCTGTGACTGTTTGAGAGACATGTCATAGTTTCACATAAATAGAGAGATCATTGTTAACGTGTACTGTGTTGTTGTGACTATTTGAGAGACATGTCATAGTTTCACATAAATAGAGATATCATTGTTAATGTGTACTGTGTTGTTGTGACTGTTTGAGAGACATGTCATAGTTTCACATAAATAGAGAGATCATTGTTAACGTGTACTGTGTTGTTGTGACTGTTTGAGAGACATGTCATAGTTTCACGTAAATAGAGAGATCATTGTTAACATGTACTGTGTTGTTGTGACTGTTTGAGAGACATGTCATAGTTTCACGTAAATAGAGAGATCATTGTTAACATGTACTGTGTTGTTGTGACTATTTGAGAGACATGTCATAGTTTCACATAAATAGAGAGATCATTGTTAACATGTACTGTGTTGTTGTGACTGTTTGAGAGACATGTCATAGTTTCACATAAATAGAGGGATCATTGTTAACGTGTACTGTGTTGTTGTGACTATTTGAGAGACATGTCATAGTTTCACATAAATAGAGATATCATTGTTAACGTGTACTGTGTTGTTGTGACTGTTTGAGAGACATGTCATAGTTTCACATAAATAGAGAGATCATTGTTAACGTGTACTGTGTTGTTGTGACTATTTGAGAGACATGTCATAGTTTCACATAAATAGAGAGATCATTGTTAACGTGTACTGTGTTGTTGTGACTGTTTGAGAGACATGTCATAGTTTCACATAAATAGAGACATCATTGTTAACGTGTACTGTGTTGTTGTGACTGTTTGAGAGACATGTCATGTTTCACATAAATAGAGAGATCATTGTTAACGTGTATGTGTTGTTGTGACTGTTTGAGAGACATGTCATAGTTTCACATAAATAGAGACATCATTGTTAACGTGTACTGTGTTGTTGTGACTGTTTGAGAGACATGTCATAGTTTCACATAAATAGAGAGATCATTGTTAACGTGTACTGTGTTGTTGTGACTATTTGAGAGACATGTCATAGTTTCACATAAATAGAGACATCATTGTTAACGTGTACTGTGTTGTTGTGACTATTTGAGAGACATGTCATAGTTTCACATAAATAGAGAGATCATTGTTAACGTGTACTGTGTTGTTGTGACTATTTGAGAGACATGTCATAGTTTCACATAAATAGAGATATCATTGTTAACGTGTACTGTGTGGTTGCGACTGTTTGAGAGACATGTCATAGTTTCACATAAATAGAGATATCATTGTTAACGTGTACTGTGTTGTTGTGACTGTTTGAGAGACATGTCATAGTTTCACATAAATAGAGACATCATTGTTAACGTGTACTGTGTTGTTGTGACTGTTTGAGAGACATGTCATAGTTTCACATAAATAGAGAGATCATTGTTAACGTGTACTGTGTTGTTGTGACTGTTTGAGAGACATGTCATAGTTTCACATAAATAGAGAGATAATTGTTAACGTGTACTGTGTTGTTGTGACTGTTTGAGAGATATGTCATAGTTTCACATAAATAGAGAGATCATTGTTAACGTGTAATGTGTTGTTGTGACTGTTTGAGAGACATGTCATAGTTTCACATAAATAGAGAGATCATTGTTAACGTGTACTGTGTTGTTGTGACTGTTTGAGAGACATGTCATAGTTTCACGTAAATAGAGAGATCATTGTTAACGTGTACTGTGTTGTTGTGACTATTTGAGAGACATGTCATAGTTTCACATAAATAGAGATATCATTGTTAACGTGTACTGTGTTGTTGTGACTGTTTGAGAGACATGTCATAGTTTCACATAAATAGAGAGATCATTGTTAACGTGTACTGTGTTGTTGTGACTATTTGAGAGACATGTCATAGTTTCACATAAATAGAGACATCATTGTTAACGTGTACTGTGTTGTTGTGACTATTTGAGAGACATGTCATAGTTTCACATAAATAGAGAGATCATTGTTAACATGTGCTGTGTTGTTGTGACTGTTTGAGAGACATGTCATAGTTTCACATAAATAGAGAGAGCATTGTTAATGTGTACTGTGTTGTTGTGACTGTTTGAGAGACATGTCATAGTCACAAATAGAGAGAGATCATTGTTAACGTGTACTGTGTTGTTGTGACTATTTGAGAGACATGTCATAGTTTCACGTAAATAGAGAGATCATTGTTAACGTGTACTGTGTTGTTGTGACTATTTGAGAGACATGTCATAGTTTCACATAAATAGAGATATCATTGTTAACGTGTACTGTGTTGTTGTGACTGTTTGAGAGACATATCATAGTTTCACATAAATAGAGAGATCATTGTTAACGTGTACTGTGTTGTTGTGACTATTTGAGAGACATGTCATAGTTTCACATAAATAGAGAGATAATTGTTAACGTGTACTGTGTTGTTGTGACTGTTTGAGAGACGCCATGTGGGTCGAGACTTCAACTTGTAGATCTTCACAACCACAGACCATCGGCTCAGTGGAAGATCCTCGTACCACAGCAAGCAGGAGATCCAGTGGTCACAGACTGCAATACAAGTGAGTAGAATATACTTGTGTCACAGCAGGTAGAATGAGTTTCTGTAGTCACATACTTGTAGTACATGCACATGAACAAGTGGCCTACTAAATACGTTGGTTTGGGACGTGAAATAATACCCATGGACGAATTACACCTTGTCAATGACCACACACACACGCACACGCACACGCACACACACACACAGAACATAGACGGTTTAGTTGGTGTGACGTCAGAGATCTACAGATTGAGAGAGGCCACACCCAGAGAGGACACGGAATGTTCAGTTGGTGTTACGTTAAAGGTGTACACCCTGGCAATGACCACACCCAGAGAGGACATAGAAGGTTCAGTTGGTGTGACGTTAAAGGTGTACACCCTGGCAATGACCACACCCAGAGAGGACATAGAAGGTTCAGTTTGTGTGACGTCAAAGGTCTATATGCTAAGTTCTCCTGGAGATCAAGTGAAAGTTGTCTAGTTGTAATACTGAATGACGTCATACTGTAGGGTCAGTCGGACAGGGCCAAGACAAGTTCTTCTGGAGATCACAGACGGGAAGGACGAATAGAAGATCCTGGATCCACCGAAAGCAGTGTTCCCAGTTGGCATAAACCACAGGACAACTGAAGATAGACGTAAGTGTATTGCTGACACCATGACTCATGCTGACACAGTGCGTCATGACGATCCACTACATCATGTTGACACAGTATGTCATGGTGACACACTACGTCATGGTGACAGAGTACGTCATGGTGGCACAGTACGTCATGGCGATCCACTACATCATGTTGACAGAGTATGTCATGGTGACACAGTAAGTCATGGTGACACACTACGTCATGGCTATCCACTACATCATGTTGACACAGTATGTCATGGTGACACACTACGTCATGGTGACACTGCCTGTAGGTCATGTTGACACAGTAAGTCTAGCTGCCTGTAGGTCATGTTGACACAGTAAGTCTAGCTGCCATATTAACTCATGTTGGCAGAGTAAGTCATCTAAGAGACTTCCACGAATACAAGTAAAATTGGACGCTGCAACACAGCTGAGTAATGTTATGATGTGTATGAGGGTGCATATTCTGCAGTTGATTGTATATATGTATATATATGTATATATATATATATATATATAATTACATATATATAATTATATATATATAATTATTATATATCTTCTGTTAGTAATAAAAGCATAATACTAATCATACTGTTGTATGTTGGCGGTTTATTTTCTATTAATGTTACTTATTGAGGATTGCATTGTTTCGTTTCCAGCAGTAATCACCAACCATGTTTCCAAAGTAACCCTGCGTAGTTTCAGTGAGAAATAAGCCACATAAACTTGCCAATAACATAATCCACTAGTGAAGTGACTGTTGCACTGTTTCAGTTGATCCACTCAACACAAACGACAACATGGTCTCATCGCAGATGACAAGGTGGTCTCAATGCAGACTACAAGATGGTCCCATCGCAGATGACAAGATGGTGGTAATGCACACCACAAGATGGTCTCAAAACAGACGACAAGGTGGTCTCAATGCAGACTACAAGATGGTCCCATCGCAGATGACAAGATGGTGGTAATGCACACCACAAGATGGTCTCAACACAGACCACAAGGTGGTCTCAATGCAGACGACAAGATGGTATCTCAATGCTGACAACAAGATGGTATCTCAATGCAGACGACAAGATGGTCTCAAAGCAGACTACAAGAGGGTCTCAACACAGACGACAAGATGGTCTCAATGCAGGCGACAAAATTATCTCAATGCACAAGACAAGATATCATCAATGCAGACGACAAGATGGTATCAACACAGACGACAAGATGATCTCAACACAGACGACAAGATGATCTCAATGCAGACGACAAGATGGTCTCAACACAAGATGATCTCAATGCAGACGACAGGATGGTCTCAACACAGACGACAAGATGGTCTCAACACAGACGATAAGATGATTTCAATGCCGACGACAGGATGGTCTCAACACAGACGACAAGATGGTCTCAACACAGACCACAAGATGGTCTCAACACAGACGACAAGATGGTCTCAACGAACACTACAAGATCCTGTCAACACAAACTACAAGATTCTCGCAATGCAGACAACAAGATCATTTCAACATCGACTACAAGATGGTCAGCAGACGAAAAATCTTCTCAATGTAGACGACAAGATCCTTTCAATGAACAATACGAGATCCCGTCAATGAACTCTCCAAGCTCCTGTCAATGAACACTACAACATTCTCTCAATGCATACTACAAGATCCTCTCAACGAAAACAACAAGATCTTCTCAGCGCAGACTACAAGATCCTCTTAACGCATACCACAAGATCCTCTCAACGAACACTACAAAATCATCTAAACCCAGACTATAAGATGGGAGTCTGGTATCAGCTTGTTTCAGGTAAGAGCAGCTACGAAGATACCGTACCATAGACTCTGTTAATATGACATTATTTGATTGTATAGATATGTAACGCGCTTTGAGCAGTCCCGAGGACTGGACTCTGCCCTACATAAGACCTCACCTTTTATTGTTTATCTTGAAAGTTCTCACTGAAGAGAACTTGGCAATGACCTTAGCGTGAATGTCATATAAAGTTCAACAGAATGAAACAAGTTTAACTATTATGTGATGTTGCGATGTGTAAGTTGCCATCATATCAACACTAATGTTTTGTCCACAATAGATATGGTTTGTGTTGAACTCACTTGTTGACATTACTTCTGATTATATAATTAGTTACCTCGACAGTTGTCACTGAAGAGACATTGACATTAACCTTACTGTAAGGTCATACAATGTTCAGCAATACGACATATTAGCATTTCTGGTCAACAATTGCAGGGCATTATGGATTTCAGACTGACAAATTCACAAGTAAGATGTAACATCACATAATTGTCTTGAGAAATAGTAATCACCAGCTGTGTCTCTCAGCCATCTATGTGCAGTTTCAATTTAAATATACTAATCACATTGTTAACATATTGTTTCAGTTGAACTGCCTTGACCACACCAGCACAGGAGAAGGAGACAAGACTAACTGGACTACTTCACCGACCAAGCACACTCAAGAGATGACAGTGCCACTTTCCAGAAGCTGTCTACACCAATCAGACTCGAGTGATGACAGTGTCATTTTGCAAAGCTGTCTACACCAATGAGACCACTCGACAGATGACAGTGCCAATTCACAGAAGCTATCTATGTAAATCAGGCTCAAGAGATGACAGTGCCTCTTTGCATAAGTTGTCTACACCAATCAGACTGGAGATGTGACAACGTCACTTTGCAGAAGCTGTCTATACCAACCAGACTCGAATTTGAGAGATGACAAGCTGTGTACACACCACTGACAAACCTGGTGTGAACTTGACCTTTGACACGGACAATTGACCAGTTAAGAGAAGAAGACTGTGTTATTTAATCTTGTACATATAATTATATGTGCACAAACGCTTCTGATGCTGACTTCAATATGACTGAGTGAGGAGGTTGTGGTGATGAATCTCTGAAGGAATGCTACAAGTGATACGACTGGAAGACTCTGATGCTGACTTCAATATGACTTGAGTGAGGAGGTTGTGGTGATGAATCTCTGAAGGAATGCTACAAGTGATACGACTGGAAGACTCTGATGCTGACTTCAATATGACTTGAGTGAGGAGGTTGTGGTGATGAATCTCTGAAGGAATGCTACAAGTGATACGACTGGAAGACTCTGATGCTGACTTCAATATGACTTGAGTGAGGAGGTTGTGGTGATGAATCTCTGAAGGAATGCTACAAGTGATACGACTGGAAGACTCTGCAATGCTATGAGAACTTAACACAAAGTGACATTGTTGGAGAACAATGACATTGATAGTGTCACTCACATTTGCAGGAACTCTCGTTATGATGATTTGAATACTGTATTATTCTTGTTCTGCAAACATGTTTTAATGCCAAAATATATCAGTATTGAATTAGTTCAATACTGATATATCGGTGATTGAGTCAATGAATATACATATATCATCAAACAATCAAACACCAATATATCGATATTGACTTTATTCATTATCAATATAATGTTGGCATTAAAACAATTGTTTTTATTTTATATACATATATATATATAATGTGACTGATTATAATGAGGCGCTAACCTGCAAAACATGTCAAGTGGTAAAACCACAAAAATAAATTCTTAATAATTATGTTTTAATGCTGCCACCAAGTAAATGATGATACATGTAAATGTTTTGCAAAAACACATAATACGCGATGCAATTGTGTACATATGTTTGGTATGTGCATAACAATTGTGTACATATGTTTGGTATGTGCATAACAATTGTGTACATATGTTTGATATGTGCATGACAATTGTGTACATATGTTTGGTATGTGCATAACAATTGTGTACATATGTTTGGTATGTGCATAACAATTGTGTACATATGTTTGATATGTGCATGACAATTGTGTACATATGTTTGGTATGTGCTCAACAATTGTATACATATGTTTGGTATGTGCATAACAATTGTGTACATATGTTTGGTATGTGCTCAACAATTGTGTACATATGTTTGGTATGTGCTCAACAATTGTGTACATATGTTTGGTATGTGCTCAACAATTGTATACATATGTTTGGTATGTGCATAACAATTGTGTACATATGTTTGGTATATGCTCAACAATTGTGTACATATGTTTGGTATGTGCTCAACAATTGTATACATATGTTTGGTATGTGCATGACAATTGTGTACATATGTTTGGTATGTGCATAACAATTGTGTACATATGTTTGATATGTGCATGACAATTGTGTACATATGTTTGGTATGTGCTCAACAATTGTGTACATATGTTTGGTATGTGCTCAACAATTGTGTACATATGTTTGGTATGTGCTCAACAATTGTATACATATGTTTGGTATGTGCTCAACAATTGTGTACATATGTTTGGTATGTGCTCAACAATTGTATACATATGTTTGGTATGTGCTCAACAATTGTGTACATATGTTTGGTATGTGCTCAACAATTGTGAACATATGTTTGGTATGTGCTCAACAATTGTATACATATGTTTGGTATGTGCTCAACAATTGTGTACATATGTTTGGTATGTGCTCAACAATTGTATACATATGTTTGGTATGTGCATAACAATTGTGTACATATGTTTGGTATGTGCTCAACAATTATATACATATGTTTGGTATGTGCATAACAATTGTGTACATATGTTTGGTATGTGCTCAACAATTATGTACATATGTTTGGTATGTGCTCAACAATTGTATACATATGTTTGGTATGTGCATGACAATTGTGTACATATGTTTGGTATGTGCTCAACAATTGTATACATATGTTTGGTATGTGCATAACAATTGTGTACATATGTTTGGTATGTGCTCAACAATTGTATACATATGTTTGGTATGTGCATAACAATTGTATACATATGTTTGGTATGTGCTCAACAATTGTGTACATATGTTTGGTATGTGCTCAACAATTGTATACATATGTTTGGTATGTGCTCAACAATTGTGTACATATGTTTGGTATGTGCTCAACAATTGTATACATATGTTTGGTATGTGCATAACAATTGTGTACATATGTTTGGTATGTGCTCAACAATTGTGTACATATGTTTGGTATGTGCTCAACAATTGTATACATATGTTTTGTATGTGCATGACAATTGTGTACATATGTTTGGTATGTGCATAACAATTGTGTACATATGTTTGATATGTGCATGACAATTGTGTACATATGTTTGGTATGTGCTCAACAATTGTATACATATGTTTGGTATGTGCTCAACAATTGTGTACATATGTTTGGTATGTGCTCAACAATTGTATACATATGTTTGGTATGTGCTCAACAATTGTGTACATATGTTTGGTATGTGCTCAACAATTGTATACATATGTTTGGTATGTGCTCAACAATTGTGTTCTTATGTTTGGTATGTGCTCAACAATTGTATACATATGTTTGGTATGTGCATAACAATTGTGTACATATGTTTGGTATGTGCTCAACAATTGTGTACATATGTTTGGTATGTGCTCAACAATTGTGTACATATGTTTGGTATGTGCTCAACAATTGTATACATATGTTTGGTATGTGCTCAACAATTGTGTACATATGTTTGGTATGTGCTCAACAATTGTATACATATGTTTGGTATGTGCTCAACAATTGTGTACATATGTTTGGTATGTGCTCAACAATTGTATACATATGTTTGGTATGTGCTCAACAATTGTGTACATATGTTTGGTATGTGCTCAACAATTGTATACTCAAGAATTGTATACATATGTTTGGTATGTGCTCAACATTTGTATACATATGTTTGGTATGTGCATAACAATTGTGTACATATGTTTGGTATGTGCTCAACAATTGTATACATATGTTTGGTATGTGCATAACAATTGTATACATATGTTTGGTATGTATAACAATTGTGTACATATATTTGGTATGTGCTCAACAATTGTGTACTATATGTTTTGGTATGTATAACAATTGTATACATATGTTTGTATGTGCATGACAATTGTGTACATATGTTTGGTATGTGCATAACAATTGTGTACATATGTTTGTGTGTGCATGACAATTGTTACATATGTTGTGTGTGCTCAACAATTGTATTCATATGTTTTGGTTGCTCAACAGTGTGTACATATGTGTTTGGTATGTTAACTCAGCTTTGGTGTATATGTTTGGTATGTGCTCAACAATTGTGTACATATGTTTGGTATGTGCTCAACAATTGTATACATATGTTGGTATGTGCTCAGCAATTTGTGTGCTATGTTTGGTATGTATCCCAACAATTGTATACATATGTTTTAATTTATGTACTGCTTTCTAATTGTGTACATATGTTTGGTATGTGCATAACAATTATGTATATATGTTTGGTATGTGCACAACAATTGTGTACATATGTTTGGTATGTGCATAACAATTGTGTATATATGTTTGATATGTGCATAACAATTGTGTACATATGTTTGGTATGTGCATAACAATTGTGTACATATGTTTGATATGTGCATGACAATTGTGTACATATGTTTGGTATGTGCACAACAATTGTGTACATATGTTTGGTATGTGCACAACAATTGTGTACATATGTTTGGTATGTGCACAACAATTGTGTACATATGTTTGGTATGTGCACAACAATTGTGTACATATGTTTGGTATGTGCACAACAATTGTGTACATATGTTTGGTATGTGCACAACAATTGTGTACATATGTTTGGTATGTGCACAACAATTGTGTACATATGTTTGGTATGTGCACTGTATTGTGTATTGGCTCATTACATGTTTGGTTACGAGGCTATGCGACTCGTGCATGCGGGTTAGACACCAGCATTTAAGCGATAGTAGCAGCGGGATCGACCTCATTCATTCAAAATTCTTGGGGAGTATTCACAGCATTTATTCAGCTTATTTGGATTTCGATTTATGTAGTTAGAATGTAGTTGTGCTTTATGCTACATGAGTGTGTTCATGTAATTGTGTAATATTGATCAAGTTTAGAATTCCCACCCTCCCTCCTTTTAACAATGGGTGGATGTTTATTAGTTTAGCAGCTTTAAACTGCTATGTGGTGGATTGTACCATAGGAATGTCACGGTAAAAACCATATTGAATATTTGCTGATTAAAGGTCTGACGCTTTTCCCTGGACAGTACGAGGTTTTGCCATCAGGATTTGTCCTAAAATTATTATGTACACAGGGAAATAAGTTGATGTACTTATGTTATATCATGGGTAGAGTGACCCCCCCACATATGGTGAATTGTATATATTGGTGGAATGACCCACACACGTATGGTGAATTGTATATATTGGAGTGACCCACACACATATGGTGAATTGTATATATTGGTGGAATGACCCACACACGTATGGTGAATTGTATATATTGGAGTGACCCCCCACATATGGTGAATTGTATATATTGGTGGAATGACCCACACACGTATGGTGAATTGTATATATTGGAGTGACCCACACACCTGTGGTGAATTGTATATATCGGTGGAGTGACCCACACACACATATGGTGAATTGTATATATTGGTGGAGTGACCCACACACATATGGTGAATTGTATATATTGGTGGAGTGACCCACACACACATATGGTGAATTGTATATATTGGTGGAGTGACCCACACACACATATGGTGAATTGTATATATTGGTGGAGTGACCCACACACATATGGTGAATTGTATATATTGGTGGTGTGACCCACACACATATGGTGAATTGTATATATTGGTGGAGTGACCCACACACATATGGTGAATTGTATATATTGGTGGAGTGACCCATACACATATGGTGAATTGTATATATTGGTGGAGTGACCCACACACATATGGTGAATTGTATATATTGGTGGAGTGACCCCCCACATATAGAAATGTATATATTGGTGGAGTGACCCCCCACACATATGGTGAATTGTATATATTGGTGGAGTGACCCATACACATATGGTGAATTGTATATATTGGTGGAGTGACCCACACACATATGTTGAATTGTATATATTGGTGGAGTGACCCACACACACATATGGTGAATTGTATATATTGGTGGAGTGACCCACACACATATGGTGAATTGTATATATTGGTGGAGTGACCCACACACATATGGTGAATTGTATGTATTGGTGGAGTGACCCACACACATATGGTGAATTGTATATATTGGTGGAGTGACCCACACACATATGGTGAATTGTATATATTGGTGGAGTGACCCCCCACATATAGAAATGTATATATTGGTGGAGTGACCCCCCACACATATGGTGAATTGTATATATTGGTGGAGTGACCCACACACATATGGTGAATTGTATATATTGGTGGAGTGACCCACACACATATGGTGAATTGTATATATTGGTGGAGTGACCCACACACACATATGGTGAATTGTATATATTGGTGGAGTGACCCACACACACATATGGTGAATTGTATATATTGGTGGAGTGACCCACACACATATGGTGAATTGTATATATTGGTGGAGTGACCCACACACACATATGGTGAATTGTATATATTGGTGGAGTGACCCACACACATATGGTGAATTGTATATATTGGAGTGACCCACACACCTGTGGTGAATTGTATATATCGGTGGAGTGACCCCCACACATATGGTGAATTGTATATATTGGTGGAGTGACCCACACACATATGGTGAATTGTATATATTGGAGTGACCCACACACCTGTGGTGAATTGTATATATCGGTGGAGTGACCCCCACACATATGGTGAATTGTATATATTGGTGGAGTGACCCACACACATATGGTGAATTGTATGTATTGGTGGAGTGACCCACACACATATGGTGAATTGTATATATTGGAGTGACCCACACACCTGTGGTGAATTGTATATATTGGTGGAGTGACCCCCACACATATGGTGAATTGTATATATTGGTGGAGTGACCCACACATGGTGAATTGTATGTATTGGTGGAGTGACCCACACACATATGGTGAATTGTATATATTGGTGGAGTGACCCACACACATATGGTGAATTGTATATATTGGTGGAGTGACCCACACATGGTGAATTGTATATATTGGTGGAGTGACCCACACACATATGGTGAATTGTATATATTGGAGTGACCCACACACCTGTGGTGAATTGTATATATCGGTGGAGTGACCCCCACACATATGATGAATTGTATATATTGGTGGAGTGACCCACACATGGTGAATTGTATGTATTGGTGGAGTGACCCACACACATATGGTGAATTGTATATATTGGTGGAGTGACCCACACACATATGATTAATTGTATGTATTGGTGGAGTGACCCCCACACACATGGTGAATTGTATATATTGGTGGAGTGACCCCACACATATGGTGAATTGTATATATTGGTGGAGTGACCCACACATGGTGAATTGTATGTATTGGTGGAGTGACCCACACACATATGGTGAATTGTATATATTGGTGGAGTGACCCACACACATATGGTGAATTGTATATATTGGTGGAGTGACCCACACACATATGGTGAATTGTATATCTTGGTGGAGTGACCCCCACACATATGGTGAATTGTATATATTGGTGGAGTGACCCACACACATATGGTGAATTGTATATATTGGTGGAGTGACCCACACACATATGGTGAATTGTATATATTGGTGGAGTGACCCACACACATATGGTGAATTGTATGTATTGGTGGAGTGACCCACACACATATGGTGAATTGTTCATATTGGACAGTAGTGATTAGCAGTGAGGGGCCGGCATGCCTGCTGTGGTTATTGTGACAATGGAGGTGTATGCAATTAATAACAGTAGTTAATAAAATTGCATGTCATTAATTTGGCCTAATTCAATTTATACCTGACTTGCGTTGTTTCTTCTGCATAACTATATGTTTGATATGTGTATAACAATTGTGTATATATGTTTGGTATGTGCATAACAATTGTGTATATATGTTTGATATGTGTATAACAATTGTGTATATATGTTTGGTATGTGCATAACAATTGTGTATATATGTTTGATATGTGTATAACAATTGTGTATATATGTTTGGTATGTGTATAACAATTGTGTATATATGTTTGATATGTGTATAACAATTGTGTATATATGTTTGATATGTGTATAACAATTGTGTATATATGTTTGATATGTGTATAACAATTGTGTATATATGTTTGATATGTGCATAACAATTGTGTATATATGTTTGATATGTGTATAACAATTGTGTATATATGTTTGGTATGTGTATAACAATTGTGTATATATGTTTGATATGTGTATAACAATTGTGTATATATGTTTGATATGTGCATAACAATTGTGTATATATGTTTGATATGTGTATAACAATTGTGTATATATGTTTGGTATGTGCATAACAATTGTGTATATATGTTTGGTATGTGTATAACAATTGTGTATATATGTTTGGTATGTGCATAACAATTGTGTATATATGTTTGGTATGTGTATAACAATTGTGTATATATGTTTGATATGTGTATAACAATTGTGTATATATGTTTGGTATGTGCATAACAATTGTGTATATATGTTTGATATGTGTATAACAATTGTGTATATATGTTTGGTATGTGTATAACAATTGTGTATATATGTTTGATATGTGTATAACAATTGTGTATATATGTTTGGTATGTGCATAACAATTGTGTATATATGTTTGGTATGTGTATAACAATTGTGTATATATGTTTGATATGTGTATAACAATTGTGTATATATGTTTGGTATGTGCATAACAATTGTGTACATATGTTTGATATGTGCATAACAATTGTGTATATATGTTTGGTATGTGTATAACAATTGTGTATATATGTTTGGTATGTGCATAACAATTGTGTATATATGTTTGATATGTGTATAACAATTGTGTATATATGTTTGATATGTGTATAACAATTGTGTATATATGTTTGGTATGTGCATAACAATTGTGTATATATGTTTGATATGTGTATAACAATTGTGTATATATGTTTGATATGTGTATAACAATTGTGTATATATGTTTGATATGTGTATAACAATTGTGTACATATGTTTGGTATGTGTATAACAATTGTGTACATATGTTTGGTATGTGTATAACAATTGTGTATATATGTTTGATATGTGCATAACAATTTTCAACAGAAAGCAACTTATATATGAACACAATGCAAATATGTTTTTTTTTAAAGAAACGCCTCATTATAAATATCAACTGTATATTTGAATGGTATCAATGTATATATGTATGTACATGAGCTATTCTTTCAAAACGTATGATAATGTTAAAGTAACAACATAAATTCTAAACTTGTATGTTTTTTAAACTAGTTTTAGTGATATCAAGTGTGCTAATATAGGAATGAAGCAGCAAAGTTTAATCTGAAATATTAGTGGAGAAATCAAAGTTTAACATATCCATGGTTAAAATGTTAAATTTGATATCTTCAACAAATGATATCTTGAAAAATGCTTTATTTATTTTGATACTTGTTTAAATAGATCAGCTGATCATGATAGCAAGCCAATCATACAAAATGTGATAAACATAATAAATATATTATTTGAAATGTTCTTTGGCATCTATATAACAAAGGTTTTTGTGTGACAAATGTTCACTCTTGTGAGAATGGCCCTTTATAAATGCATTAATCCCTATGTAATAATTATATGTTTCTTGTTTGTACTCGCAATCACATTTACACACACACATACACAGGTGCATACATGCATGCACACACACACACACACACACACACACACACACTGTACACTTACAGTAGATATTGCTACATACAGTAGAACTCCTCCAAGCAGCCATCGATTCAATACGGCCAGGCTATCTCAGTTGTTTACTGTAGACTTACAGTAGATATTGCTACATACAGTAGAACTTCTCCAAGCAGCCATCGATTCAATACGGCCAGGCTATCTCAGTTGTTTACTGTAGACTTACAGTAGATATTGCTACATACAGTAGAACTTCTCCAAGCAGCCATCGATTCAATACGGCCAGGCTATCTCAGTTGTTTACTGTAGACTTACAGTAGATATTGCTACATACAGTAGAACTCTTCCAAGCAGCCATCGATTCAATACGGCCAGGCTATCTCAGTTGTTTTACTGTAGACTTACAGTAGATATTGCTACATACAGTAGAACTCTTCCAAGCAGCCATCGATTCAATACGGCCAGGCTATCTCAGTTGTTTTACTGTAGACTTACAGTAGATATTGTTACATACAGTAGAACTCTTCCAAGCAGCCATAGATTCAATACGGCCAGGCTATCTCAGTTGTTTACTGTAGACTTACAGTAGATATTGCTACATACAGTAGAACTCCTCCAAGCAGCCATCGATTCAATACGGCCAGGCTATCTCAGTTGTTTTACTGTAGACTTACAGTAGATATTGCTACATACAGTAGAACTCCTCCAAGCAGCCATAGATTCAATACGGCCAGGCTATCTGCTAGGCTATCTCAGTTGTTTTACTGTAGACTTACAGTAGATATTGCTACATACAGTAGAACTCCTCCAAGCTGCCATCGATTCAATACGGCCAGGCTATCTCAGTTGTTTTACTGTAGACTTACAGTAGATATTGCTACATACAGTAGAACTCTTCCAAGCAGCCATCGATTCAATACGGCCAGGCTATCTCAGTTGTTTTACTGTAGACTTACAGTAGATATTGTTACATACAGTAGAACTCTTCCAAGCAGCCATAGATTCAATACGGCCAGGCTATCTCAGTTGTTTACTGTAGACTTACAGTAGATATTGCTACATACAGTAGAACTCCTCCAAGCAGCCATCGATTCAATACGGCCAGGCTATCTCAGTTGTTTTACTGTACACTTACAGTAGATATTGCTACATACAGTAGAACTCCTCCAAGCTGCCATCGATTCAATACGGCCAGGCTATCTCAGTTGTTTTACTGTAGACTTACAGTAGATATTGCTACATACAGTAGAACTCCTCCAAGCTGCCATCGATTCAATATGGCCAGGCTATCTCAGTTGTTTTACTGTAGACTTACAGTAGATATTGCTACATACAGTAGAACTCTTCCAAGCAGCCATCGATTCAATACGGCCAGGCTATCTCAGTTGTTTTACTGTAGACTTACAGTAGATATTGCTACATACAGTAGAACTCTTCCAAGCAGCCATCGATTCAATACGGCCAGGCTATCTCAGTTGTTTTACTGTAGACTTACAGTAGATATTGCTACATACAGTAGAACTCCTCCAAGCTGCCATCGATTCAATACGGCCAGGCTATCTCAGTTGTTTTACTGTAGACTTACATAAGATAGTATTACATACAGTAGAACTCCTCCAAGCAGCCATCGATTCAATACGGCCAGGCTATGTCAGTTGTTTTACTGTAGACTTACAGTAGATATTGCTACATACAGTAGAACTCCTCCAAGCTGCCATCGATTCAATACGGCCAGGCTATGTCAGTTATTTTACTGTAGACTTACAGTAGATATTGTTACATACAGTAGAACTCCTCCAAGCAGCCATAGATTCAATACGGCCAGGCTATCTCAGTTGTTTTACTGTAGACTTACAGTAGATATTGCTACATACAGTAGAACTCCTCCAAGCTGCCATCGATTCAATACGGCCAGGCTATCTAAGTTATGCTTATGTAATCAGTGTATACGCACAACCAGAAGTGTTTGGATACTGTGAACAGTCGAACACCAGCAAGGTCTTGAACTTGACACACACAACACTGAAACATCACTACCATGAATTTCACAACTCAACAGAGACATTAGGCAAACAGCTGACATACATTTACAGGTTAATGGGTTAGATTAGATCCCATCCCATAATGAGGTCGACAGGCTCAGTTCCTGGCCATACTATGATCACTTGTTAACTCAATCGTAGGAAGATTCCCTTTACGTAGACATTGCCTGCGTGTATGTAGGTGGGGCATCGAAGTAGTTTTCTAAGGAAACACTACTTTATGAGAAATACTGTTTAATATGGTGTCTAAACTGTCACGATTGTGTTGTATTAATGTTTACTGAACGACTGATCCTAAAAGAATGAAGACGAGACTCACCAGAAATAGTTGCTTGTAGTCGAGACCGGCAGTCTTCATGGCAAGTAGAGTCTGGATGAACTGGGGCATCGGTGCCAGGACTGCTCCTGCAACAACACACCTCGCTACAGCACATATAACACACCTCGCTACAGCACATAGACAACACTCGTCACTACAGCACGCAGACAACACACCTCACTACAGCGTACAGACAACACACCTCGCTACAGCATGCAGACAACACACCTCACAACAGCATAGACAACACGCCTCACTACAGTGCACAGACAACACACCTCGCTACAGCATGCAGGCAATACACCTCACTACAACTCATAGACAACACACCTCACTGTAGCTCATAGACAACATACCTCGCTACAGCACACACTCAACACACCTCGCTACAGCACACATACAATACACCCCACTACAGCGCACAGACAACACCCTTTGCTACAGTGCAGAGACATCACACCTCGCTACAGCACACAGACAACACACCTCAGAACAGCACAGATAATTCTCCTCACTACAGCGCACAGACAACACACTTAGCTACAGGGGAGAGCCATCACACCTCGATACAGCACACATACAACACACCTCAGTACAACACAGACAACGCTCCTCACTACAGCACACAGACAACATGCTCCACTAGAATTAATAGAAAACATCTCGCTACAGCGCACATACAAAACAACTCGCCACAGTGCACAGTCTCATGACGACAACACCTATCACACAATGCAACAGTCGCTTTGTAACAACTCATTTGGCAACAACGCATAATCATGGCGACATTGCACACACATCTTGGTAAAGATTTGTTTATGCAGGGATAGGAAAACACAGAATCTACTCTATTTCTTTCCCTGGCAGTTTATGTCATCGCCATCGTCAA
>JAHLWY010006378.1:0-35054 GCA_020002185.1 Paraescarpia echinospica | reverse complement strand
ATGTCTCAGTCAGATTAGGTCATCACACTCAATGTTGGTCAGTGGTCCAAGAACATTGTGATGACTCAGTCAGATTAGGTCAGCCTACTCAATTTTGGTCAGTGATCCAAGAATATTGTTATGTCTCAGTCAGATTAGGTCATCACACTCAATGTTGGTCAGTGGTCCAAGAACATTATAATGTCTCAGTCAGATTAGATCAGCCCACTCAATGTTGGTCAGTGGTCCAAGAACATTGTAATGTCTCAGTCAGATTAGGTCAGCCCACTCAATGTTGGTCAGTGGTCCAAAAATATTGTTAAGTCTCAGTCAGATTAGGTCAGCACACTCAATGTTGGTCAGTGGTCCAAGAACATTGTTATGTCTCAGTCAGATTAGGTCAGCACACTCAATGTTGGTCAGTGGTCCAAGAACATTGTTATGTCTCAGTCAGAATAGGTCAGCCCACTCAATATTGGTCAGTGGTCCAAGAACATTGTAATGTCTCAGTCAGATTAGGTCAGCCCACTCAATGTTGGTCAGTGGTCCAAGAACATTGTTATGTCTCAGTCAGATTAGGTCGGCACACTCAATGTTGGTCAGTGGTCCAATAACATTGTTATGTCTCAGTCAGATTAGGTCATCACACTCAATGTTGGTCAGTGGTCCAAGAACATTTTTATGTCTCAGTCAGAATAGGTCAGCCCACTCAATGTTGGTCAGTGGTCCAAGAACATTGTAATGTCACAGTCAGATTAGGTCAGCCCACTCAATGTTGGTCAGTGGTCCAAGAACATTGTTATGTCTCAGTCAGATTAGGTCAGCCCACTCAATGTTGGTCAGTGGTCCAAGAACATTGTAATGTCTCAGTCAGATTAGGTCTGCCCACTCAATGTTGGTCAGTGGTCCAAGAACATTGTTATGTCTCAGTCAGATTAGGTCATCACACTCAATGTTGGTCAGTGGTCCAAGAACATTGTGATGACTCAGTCAGATTAGGTCAGCCTACTCAATTTTGGTCAGTGATCCAAGAATATTGTTATGTCTCAGTCAGATTAGGTCATCACACTCAATGTTGGTCAGTGGTCCAAGAACATTATAATGTCTCAGTCAGATTAGATCAGCCCACTCAATGTTGGTCAGCGGTCCAAGAACATTGTAATGTCTCAGTCAGATTAGGTCAGCACACTCAATGTTGGTCAGTGGTCCAATAACATTGTTATGTCTCGATCCAGAATGGGTCAGCACACTCCAATGTTGAGGTCAGTGATTCAAGAACATTGGTATCTCAGTCAGATTGGGTCAGCACACACTCAATGTTGAATTCAGTGAGATTCAAGAACGTTGGTATATCTCGATCAGAATGGAATTCGGCCACTCCAATGATGAGGTCGGTGATTCAACGAGAACATTGTTAAGTCTCAGTCAGATTAGGTCAGCATACTCAATGTTGGTCAGTGGTCCAAGAACATTGTTATGTCTCAGTCAGATTAGGTCAGCACACTCAATGTTGGTCAGTGGTCCAAGAATATTGTTATGTCTCAGTCAGATTAGATCAGCCCACTCATTGTTGGTCAGTGGTCCAAGAACATTGTAATGTCTCAGTCAGATTAGGTCAGCACACTCAATGTTGGTCAGTGGTCCAAGAACATTGCAATGTCTCAGTCAGATTAGGTCCATTACACTCCAATGTTGGTCAGTGGTCCAAGAACATTTGTTATGTCTCCAGTCGAATTAGGTCATCACACTCAATGTTGGTCAGTGGTCCAAGAACATTGTAATGTCTCAGTCAGATTAGGTCAGCCCACTCAATGTTGGTCAGTGGTCCAAGAACATTGTAATGTCTCAGTCAGATTAGGTCTGCCCACTCAATGTTGGTCAGTGGTCCAAGAACATTGTTATGTCTCAGTCAGATTAGGTCATCACACTCAATGTTGGTCAGTGGTCCAAGAACATTGTAATGTCTCAGTCAGATTAGGTCAGCCCACTCAATGTTAGTCAGTGGTCCAAGAACAGTGTTATGTCTCAGTCAGATTAGGTCAGCCCACTCAATGTTGGTCAGTGGTCCAAGAACATTGTAATGTCTCAGTCAGATTAGGTCAGCCCACTCAATGTTGGTCAGTGGTCCAAGAACATTGTAATGTCTCAGTCAGATTAGGTCAGCACACTCAATGTTGGTCAGTGGTCCAAGAACATTGTTATGTCTCAGTCAGATTAGGTCAGCACATTCAATGTTGGTCAGTGGTCCAAGAACATTTTTATTTCTCAGTCAGAATAGGTCAGCCCACTCAATGTTGGTCAGTAGTCCAAGAACATTGTAATGTCACAGTCAGATTAGGTCAGCCCACTCAATGTTAGTCAGTGGTCCAAGAACATTGTTATGTCTCAGTCAGATTAGGTCAGCCCACTCAACGTTGGTCAGTGGTCCAAGAACATTGTAATGTCTCAGTCAGGTTAGGTCAGCCCACTCAATGTTGGTCAGTGGTCCAAGAACATTGTTATGTCTCAGTCAGATTAGGTCATCACACTCAATGTTGGTCAGTGGTCCAAGAACATTGTGATGACTCAGTCAGATTAGGTCAGCCTACTCAATTTTGGTCAGTGGTCCAAGAATATTGTTATGTCTCAGTCAGATTAGGTCATCACACTCAATGTTGGTCATTCGAGAACGTGCAATGTCTCAGTCAGATTAAGATCCAGCCCACTCGTATTTGGTCAGTAGTTAAGGAGCCATTGTAATGTCTCCAGTCAGATTAGGTCAGCCGCTCAATGTTGGTCAGTGGTCCAAGAACATTGGTATGTCTCAGTCAAGAATGGAGTCAGCCTCCAGTATTTGGTCAGTGGTCAGAACATTGTTATGTCTCAGTCAGATTAGATTCAGCACTACTCCAGTGTTGGTCGGTGGATTAAAAGAACATTTGTTATGTCTCAGTCAGAATGGGTCAGCCCACTCCAATGAGGTCAGTGGTCCAGAACGTGTAATGGCATACTCAGTCCAGATTAGAGTCCCAGCCCACTCCAGTGTTGGTCAGTGGTCCAGAACATTGTTATGTCACCGTCGAATTTAGGTCATCACACTCAATGTTGGTCAGTGGTCCAAGAACATTGTAATGTCTCAGTCAGATTAGGTCAGCCCACTCAATGTTGGTCAGTGATCCAAGAACATTGTTATGTCTCAGTCAGATTATGTCATCACACTCAATGTTGGTCAGTGGTCCAAGAACATTATAATGTCTCAGTCAGATTAGATCAGCCCACTCAATGTTGGTCAGTGGTCCAAGAACATTGTAATGTCTCAGTCAGATTAGATCAGCACACTCAATGTTGGTCAGTGGTCCAATAACATTGTTATGTCTCAGTCAGATTAGGTCAGCACACTCAATGTTGGTCAGTGGTCCAAGAACATTGTTATGTCTCAGTCAGATTAGGTCAGCACACTCAATGTTGTTCAGTGGTCCAAGAACATTGTTATGTCTCAGTCAGAATAGGTCAGCCCACTCAATGTTGGTCAGCGGTCCAAGAACATTGTAATGTCTCAGACAGATTAGGTCAGCCCACTCAATGTTAGTCAGTGGTCCAAGAACATTGTTATGTCTCAGTCAGATTAGGTCAGCCCACTCAATGTTGGTCAGTGGTCCAAGAACATTGTTATGTCTCAGTCAGAATAGGTCAGCACACTCAATGTTGGTCAGTGGTCCAAGAACATTGTTATGTCTCAGTCAGATTAGGTCAGCACACTCAATGTTGGTCAGTGGTCCAAGAACATTGTTATGTCTCAGTCAGAATAGGTCACCCACTCAATATTGGTCAGTGGTCCATGAACATTGTAATGTCTCAGTCAGATTAGGTCAGCCCACTCAATGTTGGTCAGTGGTCCAAGAACATTGTAATGTCTCAGTCAGATTAGGTCAGCCCACTCAATGTTGGTCAGTGGTCCAAGAACATTGTAATGTCTCAGTCAGATTAGGTCAGCCCACTCAATGTTGGTCAGTGGTCCAAGAACATTGTTATTTCTCAGTCAGATTAGGTCAGCACACTCAATGTTGGTCAGTGGTCCGAGAACATTGTTATGTCTCAGTCAGATTAGGTCAGCACACTCAATGTTGGTCAGTGGTCCAAGAACATTTTTATGTCTCAGTCAGAATAGGTCAGCCCACTCAATGTTGGTCAGTGGTCCAAGAACATTGTAATGTCTCAGTCAGATTAGGTCAGCCCACTCAATGTTGGTCAATGATCAAAGAACATTGTTATGTCTCAGTCAGATTAGGTCATCACACTCAATGTTGGTCAGTGGTCCAAGAACATTATAATGTCTCAGTCAGTTTAGATCAGCCCACTCAATGTTGGTCAGTGGTCCAAGAACATTGTAATGTCTCAGTCAGATTAGATCAGCACACTCAATGTTGGTCAGTGGTCCAATAACATTGTTATGTCTCAGTCAGATTAGGTCAGCGCACTCAATGTTGGTCAGTGGTCCAAGAACATTGTTATGTCTCAGTCAGATTAGGTCAGCACACTCAATGTTGGTCAGTGGTCCAAGAACATTGTTATGTCTCAGTCAGAATAGGTCAGCCCACTCAATATTGGTCAGTGGTCCATGAACATTGTAAAGTCTCAGTCAGATTAGGTCAGCCCACTCAATGTTAGTCAGTGGTCCAAGAACATTGTTATGTCTCAGTCAGATTAGGTCAGCCCACTCAATGTTGGTCAGTGGTCCAAGAACATTGTAATGTCTCAGTCAGATTAGGTCAGCCCACTCAATGTTGGTCAGTGGTCCAAGAACATTGTAATGTCTCAGTCAGATTAGGTCAGCACATTCAATGTTGGTCAGTGGTCCAATAACATTGTTATGTCTCAGTCAGATTATGTCAGCACACTCAATGTTGGTCAGTGGTCCAAGAACATTGTTATGTCTCAGTCAGATTAGGTCTGCACACTCAATGTTGGTCAGTGGTCCAAGAACATTGTTATGTCTCAGTCAGAATAGGTCAGCCCACTCAATATTGGTCAGTGGTCCAAGAACATTGTAATGTCTCAGTCAGATTAGGTCAGCCCACTCAATGTTAGTCAGTGTTCCAAGAACAGTGTTATGTCTCAGTCAGATTAGGTCAGCCCACTCAATGTTGGTCAGTGGTCCAAGAACATTGTAATGTCTCAGTCAGATTAGGTCAGCCCACTCAATGTTGGTCAGTGGTCCAAGAACATTGTTATGTCTCAGTCAGAATAGGTCAGCACACTCAATGTTGGTCAGTGGTCCAAGAACATTGTTATGTCTCAGTCAGATTAGGTCAGCACACTCAATGTTGGTCAGTGGTCCAAGAACATTGTTATGTCTCAGTCAGAATAGGTCAGCCCACTCAATATTGGTCAGTGGTCCAAGAACATTGTAATGTCTCAGTCAGATTAGGTCAGCCCACTCAATGTTAGTCAGTGGTCCAAAAACATTGTTATGTCTCAGTCAGATTAGGTCAGCCCACTCAATGTTGGTCAGTGGTCCAAGAACATTGTAATGTCTCAGTCATGTTAGGTCAGCCCACTCAATGTTGGTCAGTGGTCCAAGAACATTGTTATGTCTCAGTCAGATTAGGTCATCACACTCAATGTTGGTCAGTGGTCCAAGAACATTGTAATGTCTCAGTCAGATTAGGTCAGCCCACTCAATGTTGGTCAGTGGTCCAAGAACATTGTAATGTCACAGTCAGATTAGGTCAGCACACTCAATGTTGGTCAGTGGTCCAATAACATTGTTATGTCTCAGTCAGATTAGGTCAGCACACTCAGTGTTGGTCAGTGGTCCAAGAACATTGTTATGTCTCAGTCAGATTAGGTCAGCACACTCAATGTTGGTCAGTGGTCCAAGAACATTGTTATGTCTCAGTCAGAATAGGTCAGCCCACTCAATGTTGGTCAGTGGTCCATGAACATTGTAATGTCTCAGTCAGATTAGGTCAGCCCATTCAATGTTAGTCAGTGGTCCAAGAACATTGTTATGTCTTAGTCAGATTAGGTCAGCCCACTCAATGTTGGTCAGTGGTCCAAGAACATTGTAATGTCTCAGTCAGATTAGGTCAGCCCACTCAATGTTGGTCAGTGGTCCAAGAACATTGTTATGTCTCAGTCAGATTAGGTCATCACACTCAATGTTGGTCAGTGGTCCAAGAACATTGTAATGTCTCAGTCAGATTAGGTCAGCCCACTCAATGTTGGTCAGTGGTCCAAGAACATTGTTATGTCTCAGTCAGATTAGGTCATCACACTGAATGTTGGTCAGTGGTCCAAGAACATTGTAATGTCTCAGTCAGATTAGGTCAGCCCACTCAATGTTGGTCAGTGTTCCAAGAACATTGTAATGTCACAGTCAGATTAGGTCAGCACACTCAATGTTGGTCAGTGGTCCAATAACATTGTTATGTCTCAGTCAGATTAGGTCAGCACACTCAGTGTTGGTCAGTGGTCCAAGAACATTGTTATGTCTCAGTCAGATTAGGTCAGCACACTCAATGTTGGTCAGTGGTCCAAGAACATTGTTATGTCTCAGTCAGAATAGGTCAGCCCACTCAATGTTGGTCAGTGGTCCAAGAACATTGTAATGTCTCAGTCAGATTAGGTCAGCCCACTCAATGTTAGTCAGTGGTCCAAGAACATTGTTATGTCTCAGTCAGATTAGGTCAGCCCACTCAATGTTGGTCAGTGGTCCAAGAACATTGTAATGTCTCAGTCAGATTAGGTCAGCCCACTCAATGTTGGTCAGTGGTCCAAGAACATTGTTATGTCTCAGTCAGATTAGGTCATCACACTCAATGTTGGTCAGTGGTCCAAGAACATTGTAATGTCTCAGTCAGATTAGGTCAGCCCACTCAATGTTGGTCAGTGATCCAAGAACATTGTTATGTCTCAGTCAGATTATGTCATCACACTCAATGTTGGTCAGTGGTCCAAGAACATTATAATGTCTCAGTCAGATTAGATCAGCCCACTCAATGTTGGTCAGTGGTCCAAGAACATTGTAATGTCTCAGTCAGATTAGATCAGCACACTCAATGTTGGTCAGTGGTCCAATAACATTGTTATGTCTCAGTCAGATTAGGTCAGCGCACTCAATGTTGGTCAGTGGTCCAAGAACATTGTTATGTCTCAGTCAGATTAGGTCAGCACACTCAATGTTGTTCAGTGGTCCAAGAACATTGTTATGTCTCAGTCAGAATAGGTCAGCCCACTCAATGTTGGTCAGTGGTCCAAGAACATTGTAATGTCTCAGACAGATTAGGTCAGCCCACTCAATGTTAGTCAGTGGTCCAAGAACATTGTTATGTCTCAGTCAGATTAGGTCAGCCCACTCAATGTTGGTCAGTGGTCCAAGAACATTGTTATGTCTCAGTCAGAATAGGTCAGCACACTCAATGTTGGTCAGTGGTCCAAGAACATTGTTATGTCTCAGTCAGATTAGGTCAGCCCACTCAATGTTGGTCAGTGGTCCAAGAACATTGTAATGTCTCAGTCAGATTAGGTCAGCCCACTCAATGTTGGTCAGTGGTCCAAGAACATTGTAATGTCTCAGTCAGATTAGGTCAGCCCACTCAATGTTGGTCAGTGGTCCAAGAACATTGTAATGTCTCAGTCAGATTAGGTCAGCACACTCAATGTTGGTCAGTGGTCCAATAACATTGTTATTTCTCAGTCAGATTAGGTCAGCACACTCAATGTTGGTCAGTGGTCCGAGAACATTGTTATGTCTCAGTCAGATTAGGTCAGCACACTCAATGTTGGTCAGTGGTCCAAGAACATTTTTATGTCTCAGTCAGAATAGGTCAGCCCACTCAATGTTGGTCAGTGGTCCAAGAACATTGTAATGTCTCAGTCAGATTAGGTCAGCCCACTCAATGTTGGTCAGTGATCCAAGAACATTGTTATGTCTCAGTCAGATTAGGTCATCACACTCAATGTTGGTCAGTGGTCCAATAACATTATAATGTCTCAGTCAGATTAGATCAGCCCACTCAATGTTGGTCAGTGGTCCAAGAACATTGTAATGTCTCAGTCAGATTAGATCAGCACACTCAATGTTGGTCAGTGGTCCAATAACATTGTTATGTCTCAGTCAGATTAGGTCAGCGCACTCAATGTTGGTCAGTGGTCCAAGAACATTGTTATGTCTCAGTCAGATTAGGTCAGCACACTCAATGTTGGTCAGTGGTCCAAGAACATTGTTATGTCTCAGTCAGAATAGGTCTCCCACTCAATATTGGTCAGTGGTCCATGAACATTGTAATGTCTCAGTCAGATTAGGTCAGCCCACTCAATGTTAGTCAGTGGTCCAAGAACATTGTTATGTCTCAGTCAGATTAGGTCAGCCCACTCAATGTTGGTCAGTGGTCCAAGAACATTGTTATGTCTCAGTCAGATTAGGTCAGCCCACTCAATGTTGGTCAGTGGTCCAAGAACATTGTAATGTCTCAGTCAGATTAGGTCAGCACACTCAATGTTGGTCAGTGGTCCAATAACATTGTTATGTCTCAGTCAGATTATGTCAGCACACTCAATGTTGGTCAGTGGTCCAAGAACATTGTTATGTCTCAGTCAGATTAGGTCTGCACACTCAATGTTGGTCAGTGGTCCAAGAACATTGTTATGTCTCAGTCAGAATAGGTCAGCCCACTCAATATTGGTCAGTGGTCCAAGAACATTGTAATGTCTCAGTCAGATTAGGTCAGCCCACTCAATGTTAGTCAGTGTTCCAAGAACAGTGTTATGTCTCAGTCAGATTAGGTCAGCCCACTCAATGTTGGTCAGTGGTCCAAGAACATTGTAATGTCTCAGTCAGATTAGGTCAGCCCACTCAATGTTGGTCAGTGGTCCAAGAACATTGTAATGTCTCAGTCAGATTAGGTCGGCACACTCAATGTTGGTCAGTGGTCCAATAACATTGTTATGTCTCAGTCAGATTAGGTCAGCACACTCAATGTTGGTCAGTGGTCCAAGAACATTTTTATGTCTCAGTCAGAATAGGTCAGCCCACTCAATGTTGGTCAGTGGTCCAAGAACATTGTAATGTCACAGTCAGATTAGGTCAGCCCACTCAATGTTAGTCAGTGGTCCAAGAACATTGTTATGTCTCAGTCAGATTAGGTCAGCCCACTCAATGTTGGTCAGTGGTCCAAGAACATTGTAATGTCTCAGTCAGATTAGGTCTGCCCACTCAATGTTGGTCAGTGGTCCAAGAACATTGTTATGTCTCAGTCAGATTAGGTCATCACACTCAATGTTGGTCAGTGGTCCAAGAACATTGTAATGTCTCAGTCAGATTAGGTCAGCCCACTCAATGTTAGTCAGTGTTCCAAGAACAGTGTTATGTCTCAGTCAGATTAGGTCAGCCCACTCAATGTTGGTCAGTGGTCCAAGAACATTGTATTGTCTCAGTCAGATTAGGTCAGCCCACTCAATGTTGGTCAGTGGTCCAAGAACATTGTAATGTCTCAGTCAGATTAGGTCGGCACACTCAATGTTGGTCAGTGGTCCAATAACATTGTTATGTCTCAGTCAGATTAGGTCAGCACACTCAATGTTGGTCAGTGGTCCAAGAACATTTTTATGTCTCAGTCAGAATAGGTCAGCCCACTCAATGTTGGTCAGTGGTCCAAGAACATTGTAATGTCACAGTCAGATTAGGTCAGCCCACTCAATGTTAGTCAGTGGTCCAAGAACATTGTTATGTCTCAGTCAGATTAGGTCAGCCCACTCAATGTTGGTCAGTGGTCCAAGAACATTGTAATGTCTCAGTCAGATTAGGTCTGCCCACTCAATGTTGGTCAGTGGTCCAAGAACATTGTTATGTCTCAGTCAGATTAGGTCATCACACTCAATGTTGGTCAGTGGTCCAAGAACATTGTAATGACTCAGTCAGATTAGGTCAGCCTACTCAATTTTGGTCAGTGATCCAAGAATATTGTTATGTCTCAGTCAGATTAGGTCATCACACTCAATGTTGGTCAGTGGTCCAAGAACATTATAATGTCTCAGTCAGATTAGATCAGCCCACTCAATGTTGGTCAGTGGTCCAAGAACATTGTAATGTCTCAGTCAGATTAGGTCAGCACACTCAATGTTGGTCAGTGGTCCAAGAACATTGTTATGTCTCAGTCAGATTAGGTCAGCACACTCAATGTTGGTCAGTGGTCCAAGAACATTGTTATGTCTCAGTCAGATTAGGTCAGCACACTCAATGTTGGTCAGTGGTCCAAGAACATTGTTATGTCTCAGTCAGAATAGGTCAGCCCACTCAATATTGGTCAGTGGTCCAAGAACATTGTAATGTCTCAGTCAGATTAGGTCAGCCCACTCAATGTTAGTCAGTGGTCCAAAAACATTGTTATGTCTCAGTCAGATTAGGTCAGCCCACTCAATGTTGGTCAGTGGTCCAAGAACATTGTAATGTCTCAGTCAGATTAGGTCAGCCCACTCAATGTTGGTCAGTGATCCAAGAACATTGTTATGTCTCAGTCAGATTAGGTCATCACACTCAATGTTGGTCAGTGGTCCAAGAACATTATAATGTCTCAGTCAGATTAGATCAGCCCACTCAATGTTGGTCAGTGGTCCAAGAACATTGTAATGTCTCAGTCAGATTAGATCAGCACACTCAATGTTGGTCAGTGGTCCAATAACATTGTTATGTCTCAGTCAGATTAGGTCAGCGCACTCAATGTTGGTCAGTGGTCCAAGAACATTGTTATGTCTCAGTCAGATTAGGTCAGCACACTCAATGTTGGTCAGTGGTCCAAGAATATTGTTATGTCTCAGTCAGAATAGGTCAGCCCACTCAATGTTGGTCAGTGGTCCAAGAACATTGTAATGTCTCAGACAGATTAGGTCAGCCCACTCAATGTTAGTCAGTGGTCCAAGAACATTGTTATGTCTCAGTCAGATTAGGTCAGCCCACTCAATGTTGGTCAGTGGTCCAAGAACATTGTTATGTCTCAGTCAGAATAGGTCAGCACACTCAATGTTGGTCAGTGGTCCAAGAACATTGTTATGTCTCAGTCAGATTAGGTCAGCACACTCAATGTTGGTCAGTGGTCCAAGAACATTGTTATGTCTCAGTCAGAATAGGTCACCCACTCAATATTGGTCAGTGGTCCATGAACATTGTAATGTCTCAGTCAGATTAGGTCAGCCCACTCAATGTTGGTCAGTGGTCCAAGAACATTGTTATGTCTCAGTCAGATTAGGTCAGCCCACTCAATGTTGGTCAGTGGTCCAAGAACATTGTAATGTCTCAGTCAGATTAGGTCAGCCCACTCAATGTTGGTCAGTGGTCCAAGAACATTGTAATGTCTCAGTCAGATTAGGTCAGCACACTCAATGTTGGTCAGTGGTCCAATAACATTGTTATTTCTCAGTCAGATTAGGTCAGCACACTCAATGTTGGTCAGTGGTCCGAGAACATTGTTATGTCTCAGTCAGATTAGGTCAGCACACTCAATGTTGGTCAGTGGTCCAAGAACATTTTTATGTCTCAGTCAGAATAGGTCAGCCCACTCAATGTTGGTCAGTGGTCCAAGAACATTGTAATGTCTCAGTCAGATTAGGTCAGCCCACTCAATGTTGGTCAGTGATCCAAGAACATTGTTATGTCTCAGTCAGATTAGGTCATCACACTCAATGTTGGTCAGTGGTCCAAGAACATTATAATGTCTCAGTCAGATTAGATCAGCCCACTCAATGTTGGTCAGCGGTCCAAGAACATTGTAATGTCTCAGTCAGATTAGGTCAGCACACTCAATGTTGGTCAGTGGTCCAATAACATTGTTATGCCTCAGTCAGGTTAGTTCAGCGCACTCAATGTTGGTCAGTGGTCCAAGAACATTGTTATGTCTCAGTCAGATTAGGTCAGCACACTCAATGTTGGTCAGTGGTCCAAGAACATTGTTATGTCTCAGTCAGAATAGGTCAGCCCACTCAATGTTGGTCAGTGGTCCAAGAACATTGTTATGTCTCAGTCAGATTAGGTCAGCCCATTCAATGTTAGTTAATGGTCCAAGAACATTGTTATGTCTCAGTCAGATTAGGTCAGCCCACTCAATGTTGGTCAGTGGTCCAAGAACATTGTAATGTCTCAGTCAGATTAGGTCAGCCCACTCAATGTTGGTCAGTGGTCCAAGAACATTGTTATGTCTCAGTCAGATTAGGTCATCACACTCAATGTTGGTCAGTGGTCCAAGAACATTGTTATGTCTCAGTCAGATTAGGTCAGCCCACTCAATGTTGGTCAGTGGTCCAAGAACATTGTTATGTCTCAGTCAGATTAGGTCATCACACTCAATGTTGGTCAGTGGTCCAAGAACATTGTAATGTCTCAGTCAGATTAGGTCAGCCCACTCAATGTTGGTCAGTGGTCCAAGAACATTGTAATGTCTCAGTCAGATTAGGTAAGCACACTCAATGTTGGTCAGTGGTCCAATAACATTGTTATGTCTCAGTCAGATTAGGTCAGCACACTCAATGTTGGTCAATGGTCCAAGAACATTGTTATGTCTCAGTCAGATTAGGTCAGCACACTCAATGTTGGTCAGTGGTCCAAGAACATTGTTATGTCTCAGTCAGAATAGGTCAGCCCACTCAATGTTGGTCAGTGGTCCAAGAACATTGTAATGTCTCAGTCAGATTAGGTCAGCCCACTCAATGTTAGTCAGTGGTCCAAGAACATTGTTATGTCTCAGTCAGATTAGGTCAGCCCACTCAATGTTGGTCAATGGTCCAAGAACATTGTAATGTCTCAGTCAGATTAGGTCAGCCCACTCAATGTTGGTCAGTGGTCTAAGAACATTGTTATGTCTCAGTCAGATTAGGTCAGCACACTCAATGTTGGTCAGTGGTCCAAGAACATTGTAATGTCTCAGTCAGATTAGGTCAGCCCACTCAATGTTGGTCAGTGATCCAAGAACATTGTTATGTCTCAGTCAGATTAGGTCATCACACTCAATGTTGGTCAGTGGTCCAAGAACATTATAATGTCTCAGTCAGATTAGATCAGCCCACTCAATGTTGGTCAGTGGTCCAAGAACATTGTAATGTCTCAGTCAGATTAGGTCAGCACACTCAATGTTGGTCAGTGGTCCAATAACATTGTTATGTCTCAGTCAGATTAGGTCAGCACACTCAATGTTGGTCAGTGGTCCAAGAACATTGTTATGTCTCAGTCAGATTAGGTCAGCACACTCAATGTTGGTCAGTGGTCCAAGAACATTGTTATGTCTCAGTCAGAATAGGTCAGCCCACTCAATGTTGGTCAGTGGTCCAAGAACATTGTAATGTCTCAGTCAGATTAGGTCAGCCCACTCAATGTTAGTCAGTGGTCCAAGAACATTGTTATGTCTCAGTCAGATTAGGTCAGCCCACTCAATGTTGGTCAGTGGTCCAAGAACATTGTAATGTATCAGTCAGATTAGGTCAGCCCACTCAATGTTGGTCAGTGGTCCAAGAACATTGTTATGTCTCAGTCAGATTAGGTCATCACTCTCAATGTTGGTCAGTAGTCCAAGAACATTGTAATGTCTCAGTCAGATTAGGTCAGCCCACTCAATGTTGGTCAGTGATCCAAGAACATTGTTATATCTCAGTCAAATTTACTTCATTTGGCAATCCGCATATCTGTTAATGTCTGTGATGCGCCCATGTCATCCTAATCAATGTTATGAAGCATTGGACATTACAGAAGCATAACAATGTTATTTTCACCCGTCTGAATAAAGGTAGTTCCAACAGCTAGCCTTGCTGACGTCTCTTGTTACACAAATACGCGTTTTTCACAGTTATGCGTCACCAGTTCCCACGACAAATAAACAAATAACGAAGATTATGTTGTATATTTGCAGCGCCATCTGGCAGTCGAGTGGAGCACAACATCGTCGTCAAAGACGATGGCTCGTACTTGGTGAAATACATCCCTGAGGAAGTCGGTAGGTTTCACAATTCCGTGACAGTTTATCCCTAGCTGTCTCGACTATAAACCTTACATTCCTTGTACACAGACCTCGTACATATATTAATACGTTAACATAGAAATATCATGTGTCTGTCAATATCCTCCCCGGTGCCGAGATCCACTGGTCCCTTTCTGTATTAATTCCTTCTATACAGACCTCGTAACATATATTAATACGTTAACATAAAAATATAATCTGTCTGTCAATCTCCTCCACGGCGCCGAGATCCACTCGTTTCTTTCTGTATTAATTCCTTCTATACAGATCTCGTAGCATATATTAATACGTCAACATAGAAATATCTTCTGTCTGTCAATCTCCTCTCAGGCGCCGAGATCCACTGGTCTCTTTCTGTATTAATGCCTTCTATACGGACCTCGTAGCGTATATTAATACTTTAACATAGATATATTATCTCTCTGTCAATCTCCTCCCCGGCGCCGAGATCCACTGGTCTCTTTCTGTATTAATTCCTTCTATACAGATCTCATAGCATATATTAATACGTTAACATAGAAATATCTTCTGTCTGTCAATCTCCTCTCAGGCGCCGAGATCCACTGATCTCTTTCTGTATTAATTCCTTCTATACAGACCTCTTAGCATATATTAATACGTTAACATAGAACTATTATTTATCTGTCAATCTCCTCCCAGGCGCCGAGATGCACTTGTCTCTTTCTGTATTAATTCCTTCTATACAGATCTCGTAGCATATATTAATACGTTAACATAGAAATATCTTCTGTCTGTCAATCTCCTCCCAGGCGCCAATATCCACTGGCCTCTTTCTGTATTAATTCGCTTCCCTAATCACTAGTCTTAAATCTTTTTGCATTAAAAAGTTATTTTGAGCAAGAAAAGTGCTACCGGATTCAATGAGATTTGTATTGATTTGGAAGTACAGTTACCTGCGCGAATCCTATGTTCGCTCATCGACACTTGACAGTAGTTAAAATATATAGCAGGAAGATTGTAGTCGGTGACTCTGTTGATCGCGGGTCACCTCTCTCGAATATAAATGGCTTCGCTTGTCTTTTCTTCGCAAACAGATTGGTTTAGATTTCGTTCAATTCCAGGAATACCACACATCATGTTTAACTGCACATCATAACAGCATGGACCCCGACATCTAATGCACCACGGAACATGAACGGGAAGGGCAACTATCAATCATGGACACTTGTGGACATGTGAATGTCGACGGTAGCACGTGAATGACATTATTCAGAAAACGTACACACATATACCAATGCCTGAATATTAATTCCAATCACCAGCTACAACACAAACAATCAGTGGTCAGACCCTTGATGAGCAGAGGAGACCAACTTACACCAGCCTACAACACAAACAATCAGTGGTCAGACCCTTGATGAGCAGAGGAGACCAACTTACACCAGCCTACAACATAAACAATCAGTGGTCAGAACCTTGATGAGCAGAGGAGACCAACTTACACCAGCCTACAACATAAACAATCAGTGGTCAGAACCTTGATGAACAGAGGAGACCAACTTACACCAGCTACAACACAAACAATCAGTGGTCAGACCCTTGATGAGCAGAGGAGACCAACTTACACCAGCCTACAACATAAACAATCAGTGGTCAGAACCTTGATGAGCAGAGGAGACCAACTTACACCGCCGATGGAAATAAATTCAACGAAACACCAGAACAACATCGCCAAGAAAGACACAACATGCAGCAAAATAAACTCCCCCACACCGGATATCCCTCTACCATACATGCGCAACCTATCAGAGAAACTAACCACCATCTTCTGGGAACACGGAGTTTGGTTGGTACATACCACATGCCCTGTGACACCATCACATCCATGGTGGTGAACCCCAAGGGCAATACCTCAAGAACAACGGCTCGGGATGACATACAAAATAGAATGTCTGGACTGTCATCACAAGGGGCCAAACTCAAAGAACACAAGCCCTACACTCACACTGATGTAGGAGGACACCGAGTAAACAAGGGCCATAAAACCACGGCCAAAGACATCACAGTGCTAGCGAGAGGGAACAGCATCTGGCGAAGAAACATCAGAGAAGCCATTGAGATTTGAAAGAGGCTACCAACGATCAACTGAGACACGCTACAATCTACCGCGATAGTCGTAATAGTGCTGTTGTGTGACGATCATCAACAACGTCACGTGACTACTGAGAGAGGTTCTTTACAACGTGATGAGAACACCGTGAGGGTGTTGATAGCTCCGTTGAGCCAACACAGGATTCAGACACGTAACTGCACTAACAAACCAGTAGTTATTTTGTGTTGTTTTCTGTCTGTCTTTGAATAGCCAATTATTCACCAGTTGAGTTATGTTCACAGTGCAGTTATGTTAACGCTGTTTACTGCAGCACGCAGCTCTGTGATTGGTGACTGCAGAACGTAAGTGGTCTCGGTAACGCGTTCAACGTAGTGTAGTGATGAAAATGGCTGCCATTCGTTTGTTGCTCAATGCGTGAGTGTAACCTATATTTGTACTCTATAACGTCAACGTAGACTAAGCGTCTTCACAAAACTAACATTCTACTAACCCTATAACGTTAGTTGTTGAGCTATTTCATAAATCAGCTGTTTACATAAATGCGCCTGTGTGCAGGAACGTACAGCATCGATGTGTCGGTGGCGCGAGGTGCCGACAGTCGCTGCCTGCTCTCCAGTGAGGTCTACGACATCTCCGCAGTTGTTGTCAGCAATGTGAATAATTACACGGTGGGAGAGACTGCCGAATTTGAGAGTAAGTCATGTTGTTAGTTCGACGGGTGTTTAACAAGATTAAACAAGATTTAAAAAAGATTGCCGAACAAAGCCACAAGCTCACGACGACATGCGAACAAGGAAACCTTTGACTTATCGAGAGTCCAATAATGTTACATCTACGTATAACCTGTAGGGTGGGAGGGAGGGATGGAGGGAGGGAGGGAGGGAGGGAGGGACGGAGGGAGGGAGGGAGGGAGGGAGGGAGGGAGGGAGGGAGGGAGGGAGGGAGGGAGGGAGGGAGATGTATCAGTTATTGTCGCTCAGTTACATCTGTGACAACCCTTGTTCCAGTTGACACATCCGAGGCCGGCGATGGTGAAGTAGATGTTGCGATTGCTGCCGAAAGTAACGGATACGGAATGCTAATTCCGTGTGCCACTTCACTGGTGCAGAACGGGGTGTATCGTGTGACATTTACTCCGCCAAATTCAGAATCCACGCATGCCGCCATCTCATTCAATTCACAGTTACTGCCTCGTGAGTGATTATTGGATTAATTAAAGTGAAGTTCATTACATTTTATTTCATATCACAGCTGACGTAAAAATGAGTCAGTCATAATAATTATTAGACGATGGTTTAGTTTATACGTGGGAATATAAATCGCAGACCTTAATTACAATCACAACACTTTGTTCAAAATTAAGTTGGGATAAATTGCCTGACGTCACCAGGCTTGGTTAAATCATTCGGCACAGCAGTGTTTCAAATACTTCAAGCAAATCATGACGACAAAAATATACACAAGATAGTCAGTGCTGCAAAGCAAAGCAATGAAGTCATCCTTAGGATAGCCAAATCAAAAAGAAAGATCATCGACAAAGTTAGAACACAACAAGCATGATTTATAGGCCATGTCATGAGAAAGAAAAAGTTAGAACAAATAGTAACAACAGGAAAGATAGAAGGAAAAAGATCCAGAGGACGCCAGAGAATAAAAATAATAGATAGTCTCTCAACATGGTGTGGAAGGATCACAACAGAACTGCTACAAACTACACACGACCGTGCGGTTTGGAGGGCCATGATCGCCAACGCCTGTGACAGACATGGCACATAGAAGAAAGAAATCAGTGCTGAAAATGGAGCAATTTGTTATAGTCAGTTGTAGAGAGATCAAGCCGACTCCAATGCTTTAAGATGTGTACTTATTGTGATGCCTTTGTGGCCGACATGGTCAATGGATGAAGCGACTCCTGTCCAAGGGCTGTCACACTCATAAGGCGACGAATTGTCAGTAGTTAGACATTCAACGTCTTGTGTCTGTTGCCTGCTGGCGATATCTTTTATCGTATTCAGCTTAATCTAAGGACTAAAAGTGACGCCTTTTAATTGTTTTGTACGTGAACCTTGTGCCATGTGGATAAACATTTCACTAGCTGTCTTGAAAGCGCTGCTTAAAATAAGGGATTAGGCCAGACTATATTTACTTTGTGACACTTGGTTTATGTATGACCCCTTAATCAGCGTGATGTCATATCCCACGCAATGAATGCTTAATTTCATGTTAATATATTGACTTATATCACTGAAAAAGACATCAGACCAGACAGATTCATGTTACTAGTACATACGTGTAATATGTTTATCGAATCAACTATTGATGTATGTTGAATGGCGCATTTGAGCAAATATAATGACAGTTTAGGAACGTTTCTGGATCTACTATTGATGTATGTTGAATGGTGCATTTGAGCTGATATAATATGACAGCTTAGGAACGTTCCTGGATCTACTATTGATGTATGTTGAATGATGCATTTGAGCCGATATAATATGGCAGCTTAGGAACGTTCCTGGATCTACTATTGATGTATGTTGAATGGTGCATTTGAGCAGATATAATATGACAGCTTAGGAACGTTCCTGGATCTACTATTGGTGTATGTTGAATGGTGCATTTGAGCAGATATAATATGACAGCTTAGGAACGTTCCTGGATCTACTATTGATGTGTATTGAATGGTGCATTTGAGCAGATATAATATGACAGCTTAGGAACGTTCCTGGATCTACTATTGATGTATGTAGAATGGTGCATTTGAGCAGATATAATATGACAGCTTAGGAAGTTCCTGGATCTACTATTGATGTATGTTGAATGGTGCATTTGAGCAGATATAATATGACATCTTAGGAACGTTCCTGGATCTACTATTGATGTATGTTGAATGGTGCATTTGAGCTGATATAATATGACAGTTTAGGAACGTTCCTGGATCTACTATTGATGTATGTTGAATGGTGCATTTGAGCTTATATAATATGACAGTTTAGGAACGTTCCTGGATCTACTATTGGTGTATGTTGAATGGTGCATTTGAGCAGATATAATATGACAGTTTAGGAACGTTCCTGGGACGATTGCAGAACGATTACTTAATTGATGGTGAACTTGTTGGTGATTCTGTGTGCTATGCGAGCGGTCTCCAATATTATGTTTACAGAAGGTCGAATAAGACTTGACCGCCACAATATAGACCGCCACGACAGCTCGCATCAGACAATCTGGGCTGAACCTCAAGCAGAGAGTAGACCCAACACACACCAGTCTCAACCCGGTAACTCAACCACTTCTGGATCATCTCCAGGTCATGACATAACCGGAAGTGACAGAGACGAACGGGTCTACGTGAATGTGTCAGAATGCCGTCGTGGAGGCGTAGTTCAGGTACGATGTAATATTAAGCAAGTGTCACTAATAAACAATAATTATTTAACAGTTGACGTGGGATGAAATAAACAAAACGTATTTACAATTATTATATTACGTTATGTAATAATCCGTGGATCGTTTGGTTCAGATAATTTCAGTTAACTTCCTTATTCCTTAATTATAAATGATTATTATTCCAAGATTTGTTCCCTGAATTTGACAATACACTACAATTCATTGTTCTGTGTCAATCTGACAGCGAACGCTAATACGTCGATGGTTTCAGTGTTTCTCGCAGTAAGCAGGGCAGTTGTGTAAATTGCAATTGCTTAATTAATTACAACTACGTTTTAACTGTAATCCATGTACCGTTGACATTTTTAATGTAAATAAGTTGTCATGATGTGAGCGTAATTGATCATTGTAATTTATAACATTAAGTGATCATTGCAATTGCTTTTGGTCTTACTTGATCAAAGTAATTGAATACCGTTTCGTATATCTGTCTAATATTGAACTATTGGACTATGGTACATTTAAATTTCCATTAGAAAACAACATAGTTGTATGTAAACTATGACATTTTGCACGTTACTCTTTATGTAGCATTGTAATTTATTACGGGAAACGCTGTAATGTTAATGTAACTTCCTTTGAAATGTTGCTAAAAATTGATGTCGTGATATTTTTGGTGTACACAATGTGTCTTATTCACACGTTTTTTGTTTCAGTAGTGTGACTTGCCTCATTTTAGTAATGTCGTCCTTAACCGAAGTACTTACATTAAGATTTAATAGGCACATAACTTCCTTCAGATTGAGAACATTTCACGTTGTGAGACATACGGATATCTTCCATTGCCGCGGTTAGGCGTTGTGGAACATGTTGCACGTAAGCAGACGGATCTGTTGTTTTTCTAGATATTCGTTGATTAATGTTATATCTTGCTGGTAGAATACATATTTTAATTAACATTATAGATAGAGTTTTCCGAGCCTTTCAATGCTTAGGTGTGGAGTTCTTCAGTGCGATTTCATAAACACGGGCGCATCTTTATATTATACATTATGTTGTCTTGAAGAGGCCAGTAGACGATTTCTCTAACGTTCTTCTTACATCATCAGTCCGAATTTGTTAAAACCGACTTCGCTCCTTAACAATGATCAGTGAACCAACATTCCAAAGTGAGACGCTTCTCGATGACGCTCATTACGAGATGTACACATTTGAACAGAACTGTTTTTAAATGAGTTTCCATAGTGAAGCAATCTGGAATAGACTAACGTGCCGTGTGTTTGTTGTGTAAATTATATAAATGTTACCTAAGTGTGTTTATTTCGATGTTCTGTGACACCTACCAAACTTTATTTTCATTTCTGGCAATGCTTCAAACTACAGCAGACAATGTGAAAACCAGAGCCAACTGTGAAAATCGTACCCTACAGAGTGAAAACCACTGCTAATACATTGAAATGAAAACCACAGTTAACACAGTGAAAACCATGTCTGGTAGTGTGAAAACCACAGTCAACACAGTGAAAACCATGTCTGGTAGTGTGAAAACCACAGTTAACACAGTGGAAACCATGTCTGGTAGTGTGAAAACCCCAGTTAACACAGTGGAAACCATGTCTGGTAGTGTGAAAACCCCAGTTAACACAGTGGAAACCATGTCTGGTAGTGTGAAAACCCCAGTTAACACAGTGGAAACCATGTCTGGTAGTGTGAAAACCCCAGTTAACACAGTGGAAACCATGTCTGGTAGTGTGAAAACCCCAGTTAACACAGTGGAAACCATGTCTGGTAGTGTGAAAACCACAGTTAACACAGTGGAAACCATGTCTGGTAGTGTGAAAACCCCAGTTAACACAGTGGAAACCATGTCTGGTAGTGTGAAAACCCTAGTTAACACAGTGGAAACCATGTCTGGTAGTGTGAAAACCACAGTTAACACAGTGGAAACCATGTCTGGTAGTGTGAAAACCCCAGTTAACACAGTGGAAACCATGTCTGGTAGTGTGAAAATCCCAGTTAACACAGTGGAAACCATGTCTGGTAGTGTGAAAACCACAGTTAACACAGTGAAAACCATGTCTGGTAGTGTGAAAACCACAGTCACTATTGTGAAAAACACAGTTAACAATGTGAAAACCACAACCGACAGAGTGAAACGCTGAAGCTGTTTATGTAGAAACCACATTTTTAGCATTTACAACATTCAAATTGCTGTATCCGTTGATCTATGGTGAATATAGGTAACGATGACGCATCATTTGTTTCTCTCTGAATGAATGTGCTCTATTTGAATATGCAATAAAAGGCAACATATATTTTTGTCGAGAAGCGTCTCATTTTGGCTTGGTGGGTCACAATTGTATATTGAAAACTGTCAAGACAAAGGGGCCGACACAGGACTGTCGCCAGTGGGATACTGCCCTATATAAGAACTTTCCTTGTTCACATCTGGTGTCTAACATTTTTCAAACGGCGTTTTCCACTTGACGCTCAAAACGTATGGTTACCGTAGCTGTGTTATCAGAATTAGACGCAGTTCAAAAGTCTAGGGAGATAATGCACTATTTCCGGATGATACCGGACGATTAATGTTGCATAGTGCAGCAGGACACTACTCGGCAGTAATGATATGACAGTGAATCCATCCGAATGTTCAATGTGATGACAGCGCCGTGAAATGATGACATAGTTTCGGTCATAATTCAACGTGCGTACTTACAGAAAGACGAGCCAGTGTTGACAGTGGTGACGACGATAATCCATATGCTAATCTTCCAAGAGATGATGAGCCACACGGAGATTCATTTCCTCCTCTTGCCCCCAGAGAGCATCGCTCGCCACCTCCGGTAAGCAATATGACTGACTTTGATAATTCACTGTCAAATCAGTTAAACAATTGATGTGGGATAACAACTGACAAATGGTTTGTAATCATCACTTGAAAATAACTCTACAATGCTATTGTTGATTTGCTGTGAAATGTTGGCGTTGCGGTGATCTTAATGTTGGAGAGTGTGGCTTTATTCCAAGGGGCACGGGGTAATGTCTTGCCACAATTAAGTGGCAAATCGTAGTATCAGACATAATTTCGAGCAAACGTTTCAACATGTTTCTGTGTAAGAATAATGTTTTTCTTTATCAAGTAATCTGAGAATATCTTGTTTTCACCGATCGATGTTTAAATCGTCATGATGTGTGTGGACTTGTCCAGTAACTACTACAATCATAATTATGTTCTTCCACCATGCCAGGGTGTACGACCTTGGTGTAACAAAAACAAGGCTGGCTGCAAGCACTGCTGTGTCATTATTGTAACGACACAATACATACAATAAGGGTTTATTACAAAGCCAATGAACAACACCAAATACACACAAGTATCACGAATGCTCGCTGTCGCTGTCGCTGTCGCTGTCGCTGTCGCTGTCGCTGTCGCTGTCGCTGTCGCTGTCGCTGTCGCTCTCGCTGTCGGTCACGCTGTCGGTCTCGCTGTCGCACTCGCTGTCGCACTCGCTGTCGCACTCGCTGTCGCTCTCCCTGTCGCTGTCGCTCCCGCCCACACCGCTCTACTGCGTTGGAGTCGGTAGGTGTGTCACTTCAGACAGGGGGGGGGGGGTTCAATGCATATTGCGTAAAACACGATGATTCGCTCGTTTTTCTTCTCGCTCTCGTTGTCATTGTCGCTCTCGCTGTCACTGTCGCTCTCGTTGTCTTTGTTGCTCTCGCTGTCACTGTCGCTCACGTTGTCGCTCTATCTCTCGCTGTCACTGTCGCTCTCGTTGTCAATGTCGATCTCGTTGTCACTGTTCCTCTCATTGTCATTGTTCCTCTCGCTGTCACTGTCATTCTCACTGTCACTGTTCCTCTCATTGTCATTGTTCCTCTTGCTGTCACTGTCATTCTCGCTGTCATTGTTCCTCTCGCGGTCACTGTTGTTCTCGCTGTCATTGTTCCTCTCGCTGTCACTGTCATTCTCACTGTCACTGTTCCTCTCATTGTCATTGTTCCTCTCGCTGTCACTGTCGTTCTCGCTGTCATTGTTCCTCTCGCTGTCACTCTCACTGTCATTGTTCCTCTCGCTTCACTGTTGCTCTCGATGTCATTGTTCCTCTCGTTGTCACTGTCGTTCTCGCTGTCATTGTTCCTCTCGCTGTCACTGTCGTTCTCGCTGTCACTGTCGTTCTCGCTGTCATTGTTCCTCTCGCAGTCACTGTCATTCTCGCTGTCATTGTTCCTCTCGCTGTCACAGTTCCTCTCGCTGTCACTGTCTTTCTCGCTGTCATTGTTCCTCTCGCTGTCACTGTCGTTCTCGCTGTCACAGTTTCTCTCGCGGTCACTGTCTTTCTCGCTGTCATTGTTCCTCTCGCTGTCACTGTCGTTCTCGCTGTCACTGTTCCTCTCGCGGTCACTGTCATTCTCGCTGTCATTGTTCCTCTTGCGGTCACTGTCATTCTCGCTGTCATTGTTCCTCTCGCTGTCCCTGTCGTTCTCGCTGTCATTGTTCCTCTCGCTGTCACTGTCATTCTTGCTGTCACTGTTCCTCTCGCTGTCACTGTCGTTCTCGCTGTCATTGTTCCTCTTGCGGTCACTGTCATTGTTCCTCTCGCTGTCACTGTCGTTCTCGCTGTCATTGGTCCTCTCGCTGTCACTGTCATTCTCACTGTCATTGTTCCTCTCACTGTCACTGTCGTTCTCGATGTCATTGTTCCTCTTGCTGTCACTGTCGTTCTCACTGTCACTGTTCCTCTCACGGTCACTGTCATTCTCGCTGTCATTGTTCCTCTCGCTGTCACTGTCGTTCTCGCTGTCATTGTTCCTCTCGCAGTCACTGTCATTCTCGCTGTCATTGTTCCTCTCGCTGTCACAGTTCCTCTCGCTGTCACTGTCTTTCTCGCTGTCATTGTTCCTCTCGCTGTCACTGTCGTTCTTGCTGTCACAGTTCCTCTCGCGGTCACTGTCTTTCTCGCTGTCGTTGTTCCTCTCGCTGTCACTGTCGTTCTCGGTGTCACTGTTCCTCTCACGGTCACTGTCATTCTCGCTGTCATTGTTCCTCTTGCGGTCACTGTCATTCTCGCTGTCATTGTTCCTCTCGCTGTCCCTGTCGTTCTCGCTGTCATTGTTCCTCTCGCTGTCACTGTCGTTCTTGCTGTCACTGTTCCTCTCGCTGTCACTGTCGTTCTCGCTGTCATTGTTCCTCTTGCGGTCACTGTCATTGTTCCTCTCGCTGTCACTGTCATTCTCGCTGTCATTGTTCCTCTCGCAGTCACTGTCGTTCTCGCTGTCATTGGTCCTCTCGCTGTCACTGTCATTCTCACTGTCATTGTTCCTCTCACTGTCACTGTCGTTCTCGATGTCATTGTTCCTCTTGCTGTCACTGTCGTTCTCACTGTCACTGTTCCTCTCGCGGTCACTGTCATTCTCGCTGTCATTGTTCCTCTCGCTGTCACTGTCATTCTCGCTGTCATTGTTCCTCTCACTGTCACTGTCCTTCTCGATGTCATTGTTCCTCTCGCTGTCACTGTCGTTCTCACTGTCATTGTTCCTCTCGCTGTCACTGTCATTCTCGCTGTCATTGTTCCTCTCGCTATCACTGTCGTTCTCGCTGTCATTGTTCCTCTCACTGTCACTGTCGTTCTCGCTATCATTGTTCCTCTCGCTGTCACTGTCGTTCTCGCTGTCATTGTTCCTCTCGCGGTCAGTGTCATTCTCGCTGTCATTGTTCCTCTTGTAGTCACTGTCATTCTCGCTGTCATTGTTCCTCTCGCTGTCACTGTCGTTCTCGCTATCATTGTTCCTCTCGCTGTCACTGTCGTTCTCGCTGTCATTGTTCCTCTCGCGGTCACTGTCTTTCTCGCTGTCATTGTTCCTCTCGCTGTCACTGTCTTTCTCGCTGTCATTGTTCCTCTCGCGGTCACTGTCTTTCTCGCTGTCATTGTTCCTCTCGCTATCACTGTCGTTCTCAATGTCACTGTTCCCCTCGCTGTCACTGTCGTTCTCGCTGTCATTGTTCCTCTCGCGGTCACTGTCTTTCTCGCTGTCATTGTTCCTCTCGCTGTCACTGTCGTTCTCGCTGTCATTGTTCCTCTCGCTGTCACTGTTGTTCTCGCTGTTGCTGTCACTCTCGCTCCCGCCCACACTGCTCTCCTATGTTGGAATCGGTAGGCATGTCACCTCAGACAGGGGGGTTAAATGCCTACTTCGTTAAACAGAATGCTTCGTTCATTTCTCTGAATATGTCTGTTTGATTTCTGCACCGTAACAACACTAATAACATTTAAAATTACATTTGTGGTAATTGTGTCAATGTTGATGGTTGTTCGGTTGTTTCAATATAACAACAATTAGTTCCGTCGTTGGTGAATGATATGTTTCGTATTTATACCTTGTCAATGATCTGACTAGTCCCAAACTAGAGAAGTCTGCACGATCCGAAGAAGAACACATAAAATATCGATTTTTCAGAGGATGATGTCATGTGAATATGAAATATACGAAGAACTTCCACTGCGAGAATCAGGCAGTAGTGAAAGAGTAGGACCAGGTTGGTGATTTAATATATATATGTATATATATATATTATTATATATATATATATATATATATATACATATATGGAACATTGCGGTACACCACAAGCAATAGTTTGCTTCGTGGAGATAGTGTTATTGTAGTACACATATTGACTTCTATTAAATAAATAACTTTTAATCCAATCATTGACTAAGCCACGGATACCATAACATTGAAGTTTCTGACACAGTATGTCATGGTCAACTGTATCGAACGCTTTAGATAAATCTAAGAACACCCCTAGCACAAATTGTTTGTTTTGTAAGGCTTCTAATATTTTGTCTACAATGGTTATAAGTGCCATGTTAGTAGAGTGATTTTTCGGAAATCAAACTGATATTTATACAAAATATTATGCTTATTAATAAAATTTGACAACCTGTTATACATTAGTCTTTCCAATATTTTAGAAAAAGTAGGTAATATTGAAATTGGTCGTTAGTTAATCAATAAGTTTTTTTTTGGCTTTGTAAATAGGTATTACCTTTGCTATTTTTAATTCATCTGGGAATATTCCTGTATTTATAGATAAGTTATATATGTATGTCAATGGTTTAATAAAACTATTATATGTTTGTTTTATTACTTTAGAGGAAATGTCTTCCCATCCAGGAGACGATGCTTTGAGAGATTTTAATATTATTGATACCTCATTTTCAGTTACCGGTTCAAGATATATTGCTTTCATATTACTCTTTTTTTACGTATGACTTAGGATCTGTTTGGTTCTGTCGTATGTTTTTTGCTAGGTTAGAACCAACATTTATATAGAAATTATTAAAACTTTCACTTATATGTTTTTTGTCTGATGTTTCAACTTTGTTAATAATGATTTTTGTCTGTGTTATGGTTTCATGTTTCTTAGTTATTATTTCTTTTAATAGGGACCAAGACTTTTTAAAGTTATGTTTATTTTCTTCAAAGAGAGTTGCATAATGTTCACGTTCAAATTTATGTAGTAAGCCATTCAATTTACTTTTGTAAACTTTATATTTAGTTTCATTATATATTGTAATTTGTCTTATATATTTAATATATAGTCTATTTTTCTCTTTTATTGAGTTTTTTTAAACCAGTAGTTAGTCACGGTTTCTTATTTTTGTAATTAAGCTTGACTGTTTTTAATGGAAAATAATCATTATATTCTCGAAGTAGTAATTTAAAATATTGAGTAGGCTGTTTAACAATTATTTATGGATGTTATGATTTCCCAATCAATGTTCTGCATGATATTATAAAATTTAACCATGTTTGCCCTCGAAAAGTTTCTGTTTGTTATATATTTAGAATAATTGGTTAATTTACAATTATTGTCAATGAGAAATACTGGGAAGTGGTCAGATACATCTGTGTACATAATGCCCTAGAACATGTTTTATGGTTATTTGTGAAAATGTTATCAATCAGTGTTGCTGATTTATTAGTTACTCGTGTTGGTTTATTTATTAATGGAATATAAGATTGCAAAACATCAGGTTTAAAATAATTGCATGTTGGTACATGTTCTTCATAATTAAAAAGATTAATATTAAAGTCTCCTATGATATAACATAATTTGTCTTCATTGTTGAGAAAGTCTGGTATATTAGACACTTCATCAATAAAGTATTTATATCATTGTTTGGTCGTCTGTATATGACACCAACTACAATATATTTACCATATGCAGTACTATCTTTATGAATCTCTATGAACTGACATTCTTTAAATTCATTTAATTTAGTAATATCTAATCTAATATGGTGTACATTATTATCTTTAACATACAATGCGACACCACAACCTGTTTTAGTATGCCTATAAATATGTTCTGCTTTGTATCCTGGTAATCCACAACAGTTGACATTGTAGTCTTGACACCATGTTTCACTAACACCAATAACAGAAAACTTATGATCTAGCACCTGGAGATATTGGTCTAATTCATGTAGATGCTTGCCAATACTTCGAATATTAGTGTGCAGTAAGGAAAACATGTTGTTCATTGATGACAATTGAGAACATTTCTTAATAAAAGTGTCTTCAACAAAATAGTCACAGTTATTTAGTACAGTTGCGTACACATTTTAAAAATATTGTAGATCTGGATCAGTATTATACATAGACAAATTATGACTATTATTATTTAAATCAAAAGGATTAAGTAACTTATTTTGTAACTCACAAAAAAACGATATACTTGTAAGATCAAACCAGTAATTAGCGATGGCATTGAGAAAATCATAGTAATTTTCAAAGTGATTAAATGGCAGAATAGAAGAAATGCATTTAGTGCAATGCCAGTTATTAACCAGCTTCACATCATTAGTTTGCAAATAAGATACACATTTAGCATGGTAAACACAACAACATATAATACAATTTAAGGAAGTATTCTTGTTAGCATAATTCTTACAGATATAACAATGTATAGACATCATTTAACTATGGTTGAAGAAACATAAACATAGAATCCATGTAAGCATTGTGGAAAGAAAAAATTTTTGCAATAGCAAAAACATAGCAGTATAACATAGTATTTGGTGAACTTACTGTATACAGTCATGGCTTGGTGTAAACAAGTACAAACTTACAGTATACAGTCATGGCTTGGTGTATACAAGTACAAACTTACTGTATACAATCATGGCTTGGTGTAAACAAGTACAAACTTACTGTATACAATCATGGCTTGGTGTAAACAAGTACAAACTTACTGTATACAGTCATGGCTTGGTGTAAACAAGTACAAACTTACTGTATACAATCATGGCTTGGTGTAAACAAGTACAAACTTACTGTATACAATCATGGCTTGGTGTAAACAAGTACAAACTTACTGTATACAGTCATGGCTTGGTGTAAACAAGTACAAACTTACTGTATACAGTCATGGCTTGGTGTAAACAAGTACAAACTTACAGTATACAGTCATGGCTTGGTGTATACAAGTACAAACTTACTGTATACAATCATGGCTTGGTGTAAACAAGTACAAACTTACTATATACAATCATGGCTTGGTGTAAACAAGTACAAACTTACTGTATACAGTCATGGCTTGGTGTAAACAAGTACAAACTTACAGTTTACAGTCATGGCTTGGTGTAAACAAGTACAAACTTACAGTTTATAGTCATGGCTTGGTGTATACAAGTACAAACTTACTGTATACAATCATGGCTTGGTGTATACAAGTACAAACTTACTGTATACACTCATGGCTTGGTGTAAACAAGTACAAACTTACTGTATACAGTCATGGCTTGGTGTATACAAGTAAACAATTACTGTATACAGTCATGGCTTGGTGTAAACAAGTACAAACTTACTGTATACACTCATGGCTTGGTGTATACAAATACAAACTTACTGTATACAATCATGGCTTGGTGTAAACAAGAACAAACTTACTGTATACAGTCATGGCTTGGTGTATACAAGTACAAACTTACTGTATACACTCATGGCTTGGTGTATACAAGTACAAACATACAGTATACAGTCATGGCTTGGTGTAAACAAGTACAAACTTACTGTATACACTCATGGCTTGGTGTATACAGGTAAAAACTTACTGTATACAGTCATGGCTTGGTGTAAACAAGTACAAACTTACTGTATACACTCATGGCTTGGTGTATACAAGTACAAACTTACTGTATACAATCATGGCTTGGTGTAAACAAGTACAAACTTACTGTATATACACATGGCTTGGTGTATACAAGTACAAACTTACTGTATACAGTCATGGCTTGGTGTACACAAGTACAAACTTACTGTATACAGTCATGGCTTGGTGTAAACAAGTACAAACATACTGTATACAGTCATGGCTTGGTGTATACAAATACAAACTTACTGTATACAATCATGGCTTGGTGTATACAAGTACAAACTTACTGTATACACTCATGGCTTGGTGTATACAAGTACAAACTTACTGTATACAATCATGGCTTGGTGTAAACAAGTACAAACTTACTGTATACAGTCATGGCTTGGTGTATACAAGTACAAACTTACTGTATACAGTCATGGCTTGGTGTATACAAGTACAAACTTACTGTATACAGTCATGGCTTGGTGTATACAAGTACAAACTTACTGTATACACTCATGGCTTGGTGTAAACAAGTACAAACTTACTGTATACAGTCATGGCTTGGTGTAAACAAGTACAAACTTACTGTATACAGTCATGGCTTGGTGTATACAAATACAAACTTACTGTATACAATCATGGCTTGGTGTAAACAAGTACAAACTTACTGTATACACTCATGGCTTGGTGTATACAAGTACAAACTTATTGTATACAGTCATGGCTTGGTGTACACAAGTACAAACTTACTGTATACAGTCATGGCTTGGTGTAAATAAGTACAAAATAACTGTATACAGTCATGGCTTGGTGTATACAAATACAAACTTACTGTATACAGTCATGGCTTGGTGTATACAAGTACAAACTTACTGTATACAGGCATGGCTTGGTGTATACAAGTACAAACTTACAGTTTACAGTCATGGCTTGGTGTATACAAGTACAAACTTACTGTATACAGTCATGGCTTGGTGTATACAACTACAAACTTACAGTTTACAGTCATGGCTTGGTGTATACACGTACAAACTTACTGTATACACTCATGGCTTGGTGTATACAAGTACAAACTTACTGTATACAGTCATGGCTTGGTGTATACAAGTACAAACTTACTGTATACAGTCATGGCTTGGTGTAAACAAGTACAAACTTACTGTATACAGTCATGGCTTGGTGTATACAAATACAAACTTACTGTATACAATCATGGCTTGGTGTTTACAAGTACAAACTTACTGTATACAGTCATGGCTTGGTGTATACAAGTACAAACTTACTGTATACAGTCATGGCTTGGTGTAAACAAGTACAAACTTACAGTTTACTGTCATGGCTTGGTGTAAACAAGTAAAAACTTACAGTTTACAGTCATGGCTTGGTGTATACAAGTACAAACTTACTGTATACAATCATGGCTTGGTGTATACAAGTACAAACTTACTGTATACACTCATGGCTTGGTGTAAACAAGTACAAACTTACTGTATACAGTCATGGCTTGGTGTAAACAAGTACAAACTTACTGTATACACTCATGGCTTGGTGTATACAAGTACATACTTACTGTATACAATCATGGCTTGGTGTAAACAAGTACAAACTTACTGTATACAGTCATGGCTTGGTGTATACAAGTACAAACTTACTGTATACACTCATGTCTTGGTGTATACAAGTACAAACTTACAGTATACAGTCATGGCTTGGTGTATACAAGTACAAACTTACTGTATACAGTCATGGCTTGGTGTAAACAAGTACAAACTTACTGTATACACTCATGGCTTGGTGTATACAAGTACAAACTTACTGTATACAATCATGGCTTGGTGTAAACAAGTAAAAACTTACTGTATACACTCATGGCTTGGTGTATACAAGTACAAACTTACTGTATACAATCATGGCTTGGTGTATACAAGTACAAACTTACTGTATACAGTCATGGCTTGGTGTATACAAGTACAAACTTACTGTATACAGTCATGGCTTGGTGTATACAAGTACAAACTTACAGTTTACAGTCATGGCTTGGTGTATACAAGTACAAACTTACAGTTTACAGTCATGGCTTGGTGTATACAAGTACAAACTTACTGTATACAGTCATGGCTTGGTGTATACAAGTACAAACTTACTGTATACAATCATGGCTTGGTGTATACAAGTACAAACTTACTGTATACACTCATGGCTTGGTGTAAACAAGTACAAACTTACTGTATACAGTCATGGCTTGGTGTATACAAGTACAAACTTACTGTATACAATCATGGCTTGGTGTATACAAGTACAAACTTACTGTATACAATCATGGCTTGGTGTAAACAAGTAAAAACTTACTGTATACAATCATGGCTTGGTGTATACAAGTACAAACTTACTGTATACAATCATGGCTTGGTGTATACAAGTACAAACTTACTGTATACAGTCATGGCTTGGTGTATACAAGTACAAACTTACTCTATACAGGCAATGCTTGGTGTATACAAGTACAAACTTACAGTTTACAGTCATGGCTTGGTGTATACAAGTACAAACTTACAGTTTACAGTCATGGCTTGGTGTATACAAGTACAAACTTACTGTATACAATCATGGCTTGGTGTATACAAGTACAAACTTACTGTATACACTCATGGCTTGGTGTAAACAAGTACAAACTTACTGTATACAGTCATGGCTTGGTGTAAACAAGTACAAACTTACTGTATACACTCATGGCTTGGTGTATACAAGTACAAACTTACTGTATACAATCATGGCTTGGTGTAAACAAGTACAAACTTACTGATTACAGTCATGGCTTGGTGTATACAAGTACAAACTTACTGTATACACTCATGGCTTGGTGTATACAAGTACAAACTTACAGTATACAGTCATGGCTTGGTGTAAACAAGTACAAACTTACTGTATACAGTCATGGCTTGGTGTATACAACTACAAACTTACAGTTTACAGTCATGGCTTGGTGTATACAAGTACAAACTTACTGTATACACTCATGGCTTGGTGTATACAAGTACAAACTTACTGTATACAGTCATGGCTTGGTGTATACAAGTACAAACTTACTGTATACAGTCATGGCTTGGTGTAAACAAGTACAAACTTACTGTATACAGTCATGGCTTGGTGTATACAAATACAAACTTACTGTATACAATCATGGCTTGGTGTTTACAAGTACAAACTTACTGTATACAGTCATGGCTTGGTGTATACAAGTACAAACTTACTGTATACAGTCATGGCTTGGTGTAAACAAGTACAAACTTACAGTTTACAGTCATGGCTTGGTGTAAACAAGTAAAAACTTACAGTTTACAGTCATGGCTTGGTGTATACAAGTACAAACTTACTGTATACAATCATGGCTTGGTGTATACAAGTACAAACTTACTGTATACACTCATGGCTTGGTGTAAACAAGTACAAACTTACTGTATACAGTCATGGCTTGGTGTAAACAAGTACAAACTTACTGTATACACTCATGGCTTGGTGTATACAAGTACAAACTTACTGTATACAATCATGGCTTGGTGTAAACAAGTACAAACTTACTGTATACAGTCATGGCTTGGTGTATACAAGTACAAACTTACTGTATACACTCATGGCTTGGTGTATACAAGTACAAACTTACAGTATACAGTCATGGCTTGGTGTATACAAGTACAAACTTACTGTATACAGTCATGGCTTGGTGTAAACAAGTACAAACTTACTGTATACAGTCATGGCTTGGTGTATACAAATACAAACTTACTGTATACAATCATGGCTTGGTGTTTACAAGTACAAACTTACTGTATACAGTCATGGCTTGGTGTATACAAGTACAAACTTACTGTGTACAGTCATGGCTTGGTGTAAACAAGTACAAACTTACAGTTTACAGTCATGGCTTGGTGTAAACAAGTACAAACTTACTGTATACAATCATGGCTTGGTGTATACAAGTACTAACTTACTGTATACACTCATGGCTTGGTGTAAACAATACAAACTTACTGTATAAAGTCACGGCTTGGCGTATACAAGTACAAACTTACTGTATACAATCATGGCTTGGTGTATACAAGTACAAACTTACTGTATACACTCATGGCTTGGTGTATACAAGTACAAACTTACTGTGTACAGTCATGGCTTGGTGTATACAAGTACAAACTTACTGTATACAGTCATGGCTTGGTGTAAACAAGTACAAACTTACTGTATACAGTCATGGCTTGGTGTATACAAATCAAACTTACTGTATACAATCATGGCTTGGTGTTTACAATACAAACTTACTGTATACAGTCATGGCTTGGTGTACACAAGTACAAACTTACTGTATACAGTCATGGCTTGGTGTAAACAAGTACAAACTTACAGTTTACAGTCATGGCTTGGTGTAAACAAGTACAAACTTACAGTTTACAGTCATGGCTTGGTGTATACAAGTACAAACTTACTGTATACAATCATGGCTTGGTGTATACAAGTACAAACTTACTGTATACACTGATGGCTTGGTGTAAACAAGTACAAACTTACTGTATACAGTCATGGCTTGGTGTAAACAAGTACAAACTTACTGTATACACTCATGGCTTGGTGTATACAAGTACAAACTTACTGTATACAATCATGGCTTGGTGTAAACAAGTACAAACTTACTGTATACAGTCATGGCTTGGTGTATACAAGTACAAACTTAATGTATACACTCATGGCTTGGTGTATACAAGTACAAACTTACAGTATACAGTCATGGCTTGGTGTATACAAGTACAAACTTACTGTATACAGTCATGGCTTGGTGTAAACAAGTACAAACTTACTGTATACACTCATGGCTTGGTGTATACAAGTACAAACTTACTGTATACAATCATGGCTTGGTGTAAACAAGTAAAAACTTACTGTATACACTCATGGCTTGGTGTATACAAGTACAAACTTACTGTATACAATCATGGCTTGGTGTATACAAGTACAAACTTACTGTATACAGTCATGGCTTGGTGTATACAAGTACAAACTTACTCTATACAGGCATGGCTTGGTGTATACAAGTACAAACTTACAGTTTACAGTCATGGCTTGGTGTATACAAGTACAAACTTACAGTTTACAGTCATGGCTTGGTGTATGCAAGTACAAACATACTGTATACAATCATGGCTTGGTGTATACAAGTACAAACTTACTGTATACACTCATGGCTTGGTGTAAACAAGTACAAACTTACTGTATACACTCATGGCTTGGTGTATACAAGTACAAACTTAGTGTATACAATCATGCCTTGGTGTAAACAAGTACAAACTTACTGTAAACACTCATGGCTTGGTGTATACAAGTACAAACTTACTGTTTACAGTCATGGCTTGGTGTATACAAGTACAAACTTACTGTATACAGTCATGGCTTGGTGTAAACAAGTACAAACTTACTGTATACAGTCATGGCT
>JAHLWY010006377.1:0-32157 GCA_020002185.1 Paraescarpia echinospica | reverse complement strand
TCTGGTACACGGTCTTGGAGGAACAATGACACGAGTGCAAGCACTACCGTCATATTCTGTCAAGGTTTCCTGTCATTGTCCGCATCATATCTGGTACACGGTCTTGGTGGAACAATAGCACGAGTGCAAGCATTACCGTCATATTCTGTCAAAGTTTCGTGTCATTTTCCGCATCATATCTGGTACACGGTCTTGGTGGAACAATAACACGTGTGCAAGCACTACCGTCATATTCTGTCAAGGTTTCCTGTCATTGTCCGCATCATATCTGGTACACGGTATTGGTGGAACAATAACACGTGTGCAAGCATTACCGTCATATTCTGTCAAGGTTTCCTGTCATTGTCCGCATTATATCTGGTACACGGTCTTGGAGGAACAATGACACGAGTGCAAGCACTACCGTCATATTCTGTCAAGGTTTCCCTGTGTTGTCCACATCATATCTGGTACACGGTCTTGGTGGAACAATAAAACGGGTAAACATTACCGTCCTCATATTCATTAAGTTTTCCTGTCATTGTCCGCATCATATCTGGTACACACGGTCTTGGTGGAACAATAACACGATGTGCAAACATTACCGTCATATTCTGTCAAGGTTTCCGCAATGTTGTCCGCATCATATCTGGTACACGGTCTTGGTGGAACAATAGCTTACGTGTAATGGCTTATTACCGTCATATTCTGTCAAGGTCTACTGTCATTGTCCGCATCATATCTGGTACACGGTCTTGGTGGAACAATAACATGTGTGCAAGCATTACCGTCATATTCTGTCAAGGTCTACTGTCATTGTCCGCATCATATCTGGTACACGGTCTTGGTGGAACAATAAAACGAGTGCAGGCATTACCGTCATATTCTGTCAAGGTCTACTGTCATTGTCCGCATCATATCTGGTACACGGTCTTGGTGGAACAATAACACGTGTGCAAGCATTACCGTCATATTTTGTCAAGGTCTACTGTCATTGTCCGCATCATATCTGGTACACGGTCTTGGTGGAACAATAAAACGAGTGCAAGCATTACCGTCATATTCTGTCAAGGTGTACTTTCATTGTCCGCATCATATCTGGTACACGGTCTTGGTGGAACAATAACACGTGTGCAAGCATTACCGTCATATTCTGTCAAGGTTTCCTGTCATTGTCCGCATCATATCTGGTACACGGTCTTGGTGGAACAATAACACGAGTGCAAGCATTACCGTCATATTCTGTCAAGGTTTCCTGTCATTGTCCGCATCATATCTGGTACACGGTCTTGGTGGAACAATAACACGAGTGCAAGCATTATCGTCATATTCTGTCAAGGTCTACTGTCATTGTCCGCATCATATCTGGTACACGGTCTTGGTGGAACAATAACACGAGTGCAAGCACTACCGTCATATTCTGTCAAGGTTTCCTGTCATTGTCCGCATCATATCTGGTACACGGTCTTGGTGGAACAATAACACGTGTGCAAGCACTACCGTCATATTCTGTCAAGGTTTCCTGTCATTGTCCGCATCATATCTGGTACGCGGTCTTGGTGGAACAATAACACGTGTGCAAGCATTACCGTCATATTCTGTCAAGGTTTCCTGTCATTGTCCGCACCATATCTGGTACACGGTCTTGGTGGAACAATAACACGTGTGCAAGCACTACCGTCATATTCTGTCAAGGTTTCCTGCCATTGTCCGCATCATATCTGGTACACGGTCTTGGTGGAACAATAACACGAGTGCAAGCATTACCGTCATATTCTGTCAAGGTTTCCTGCCATTGTCCGCATCATATCTGTATACGGTCTTGGTGGAACAATAACACGTGTGCAAGCATTACCGTCATATTCTGTCAAGGTCTACTGTCATTGTCCGCATCATATCTGGTACGCGGTCTTGGTGGAACAATAACACGTGTGCAAGCATTACCGTCATATTCTGCCAAACCGCAGGAGCAATAGCCCAATATCTTTTGTACGTTCATGTTAACATTTCTTACGGAGTCTTTTCCTTGTAATAGTATTTATTACCATCTATTCAACATTGTTGGTAATTGTGGAAGCGTTGACTTTTATCCAATTATTGCCCTCGTTAAGTTATACAGAGGATCGCATTTATATATGTTACAATGTTCTAACTCGCCTCGACTGAGAGAAATCTGTCTGATTCGAGGTCTAAGATGTAAGCACATGAAAACATAATACATTGATGTGATTTCTTTAGGATGCGGTGACGCATTTGTCGAATTTGTTGAATGAAGCATTGGACTGCCTGTCACAACGGGTATCGGGCATTAACGAGGGCGCTGTGCCAGGTTAGTGTATACAACTGACATTGTGTTGGTATTTGTGTTTCTTTAAAGATATATATATGTCAAAAAATAATTTGTTTGCTCTAATTGTTAGACTGATTTGTTGAACCTGATAGTAATTTAATGGGTGTTTTCATAATTGATGTTTTGTACGGTTGTCACCTGGCAAGCTTTCACGAGGTTTTGTTTGAAAAATTCACAATTAATTCTAACGGTAAATGCACCAATGTTCAATTGAACAATGCAACTACTATGTTAACAGCTACTCCACTATTATGCCTGGAACACTCACACACACATACACACACAGGCACTCACACACACACACACACACACACACACACACACACACACACACACACACACACACACACACACACACACACACACACACACACACACACACACACACACACACACACACACACACACACACACACACACACACATACACACAAATACATATACTCACACATACACACACACACACACACACACACACACACACACACACACACACACACACACACACACACACACACACACACACACACACACACACACACACACACACACACACACACACACACACACACACACACACACACACACACACACACACACACACACACACACACACACGTACATACACACACAAACAAACAGGCATATGACATTTTGTGTGTTTGTTTCTAGGGCTTCAAGCTCTACAACGTTGCACAAATGGAGCAGACAAAACGTCTACATTGTCCGCAAGGCGCTGGTTGCTGACGTGTTTGAACTCTACGGAGATGAGAAATTAGCAAACAAGAAACTCTTAGTCGAGTTTGTTGGGGAACCAGGGCTTGATTGTAAAGGTTTGACAAGAGACCTCTTCACGTGTTTTTGGAGAGACACATGACCAGGAAGGAATCATGGAAGTTTGAGTGTCTCGGACGCATTCTCTCCCACTCTGTAGCTATGACAGGGACTGTCCCCTCGATCCTGGCCAGGTCTACCCTCATCAAGTTGGTCACAGACTCCGTGGTAGATGACGACTGTCTTCTGGAGGACTTCCTCTTGTTTGTGACAACTCGAGAGAAAGCCTTGTTAACAAAGGCTATGTCCGACTTCACCAGCTTGACGGAAGACGAATCTGAGAGGTTGCTGAACTTCTACACGGCGCATGGTTTCCAGAACATTATAACAATAACAATGATAATGGAATTACTTCTTTAGCGCAAATATCCTCTGAAAATCTAAGGTCAATGGCGCAACAAATCCAAAGGATTAAGCGTTCTCATTGTCAAGTAGAGCTACAGCACAAGTCGTCAACAGATGGACGGAACTGCTAAGAAGCTAAGCATGTTATGCATTGTAGTTTTTAGTTGACGGCGAAATTAAACTGTATTTCTTACTGACTTTGCTAGCGTTTTTGGATGAGACATTAATTATCATTAACGATTATACTAAATATGCTACATTAGCATTGTACGGAATTGTAGCTGAAGCAACTGATATTGTATGCTTAGTTCGTGGTCATATTTGTGTGTAACTGATAACATCAGAATGTGTTGTTACCTTGATTGTTTGACATAGCTACGTAATTGAGCTGTCTTGCACATTACCAGCATTTTAAGTGATATGTTTGACTATTAACATAAACTGTTATTTTCGCAATGGTATATTTTTGTTTTATTTACGCGTTTAATGTATACTGGCTGCATAATTTATGAGCGGGTTTCTTTTTATTGACGTAACAACCTTGTATGTTTGAATAGAAAATGGCGACATTTTCTTATGATGAAACCTAGCGGAATTCGTTTGATATTATATCGCAGGTTGATAAGTGGCGACCCACAGGGACTAATCTAGACGATTGTACGTCGAGATCTATAGGGTATCTTAACCTTGCATTTCGCGTGATAACATTGGACAAGTTTTATTTGCATGATGCCATCTCTCTCTCTCTCTCTCTCTCTCACAATATTTCTTGTGTAGGCCCTAATGAAAATAACACAACGATCTTTGGAAACGTAATTTTTTTGAAACACCGACCTGTATAGTTGTTGTTTCAGTGGGAGTGATATTGTATTCAACAGAGAGACTCAGCTGGTCTGATCTTGTTGTAGGTAAACAATAAACATTCAGGTGTTTTATATTATAACCGTAAGGCACTGACTGTCTCCTGGCTTATACGGACCCAGAGAGACTCAACTGGTCTGATCTTGTTGTAGGTAAACAATAAACATTCAGGTGTTTTATACTATAACCATAAGGCACTGACTGTCTCCTGGCCAATACGGACCCAGGGAGACTCAACTGGTCTGATCTTGTTGTAAGTAAACAATAAACATTGAGGTGTTTTATATTATAACAGTAAGCCACTGACTGTCTCCTGGCCAATACGGACCCAGAGAGACTCAACTGGTCTGATCTTGTTGTAGGTAAACAATAAACATTCAGGTGTTTTATATTATAACCGTAAGACACTGACTGTCTCCTGGCCAATACGGCCCCAGAGAGACTCAACTGGTCTGATCTTGTTGTAGGTAAACAATAAACATTCAAGTGTTTTATATTATAACCGTAAGGCACTGACTGTCTCCTGGCCAATACGGACCCAGAGAGACTCAACTGGTCTGATCTTGTTGTGGGTACACAATAAACATTCAGGTGTTTTATATTACAACCGTATGGCACTGACTGTCTCCTGGCCAATACGGACCCAGAGAGACTCAACTGGTCTGATCTTGTTGTAGGTAAACATTAAACATTCAGGTGTTTTATATTATAACCGAAAGGCACTGACTGTCTAATAATAGGTTTTGACCATCAAATATGGATTTATAACAGTATTTGTTGTATGGGCTTTGTCTTTCTTGCTGTATCGGTGTGTTTCGCGTGGTATCCATTATTTCGCAAACAACATATTCCTCCTTCAAAGGACTGAAGATTCCGTTAATTGGTTTTTATAAATATGACATAAGTAGTGATATAGTCGTCTCCGTCCCCGGAAATGACCTAAGATCAAAGGCTTTTGAGTTTTTTATAAGTAGAATTCCTACGTTTTTTAGCACTAATGTTTTAGTAAACGTCAAAGTGATTGATGGGGGTCATGAGAAAGAGGGTGTCGCCCTCTAGTAACTAATCAGGCACTAATAAGGGAAATAAATAGGGTGATTGTCGACCTCTAGTGACTAATCAGGTACTAATTAGGTAAAAAATTAGGGTAATTAATTAAGTACTAATTAGTAATAAGTTTGTCGGAAGGTCGGATAAATGTTTATTTCACCTCACTAGAGGGTAGCACTAGCAATAACTAAAAGGTTATGTAATGGTTATGCGGTGGTGTGTGGAGTCACGTGCGCTTCGAATTATATAATGATGTGCTGACATCTAGTGACTGAAAAAGAAAGCATGTCCCCCTAGTGACTGAAAAACGTCGATGGTGGTGCATATAGGCGATCGTAACGTTGTCGGCGCACCAGGTGTCGCTATGGACGGACAGTGGAAGCACCCTTTTACGTGTATAGTGTCCGGCCCTACGGGGTGCGGGAAGACTACTTTCGTTGTACGCCTGTTAAAGTTTACTTCGTGTATGATTTCGCCGCCACCGGAGAAAATTCTGTGGTGTTACGGCCAGTGGCAGACCGCTTACGACTCTATGGCCGGCGTAGAATTTGTAGACGGTTTGCCGGATCCGTCGCTTCTGGACACCAAAACGAGGACGCTTCTAGTGCTCGATGACCTTATGTCGGAGACCAATAGTAGCGTCACGACTTTGTTTACTAAAAAAAGTCACCACTGCAACGCGTCCGTCGTACAGCTTTTGCAGAATCTCTTTCCGAAAGGGAAAGAAAATCGCACAATCAGCTTAAACGCGCAGTATATGGTCCTCTTCCTCTTCGCTGGACAAGTAGGTCACCTGGCGAAACAGATGTACCCGGGTAGTATCAACTAAATGGTGGAGGCGTACAAAGATGCCACGTCGGCCGCCTACGGTTACCTCCTGGTGGATCTGAAACAGGAAACGCCGGAAACCATGCGCCTGCGTACGGAAATTTTCCCCGACGACCCCATTCAGTACGTCTATGTACCGACGAGACTATAAAAAAGGCGGGGCGCGCCGCGGCCGCCGTCATTCGACAGGATGACAGAGCGCGTGAAGAGGCACATTCTTGCCCTGCAGCTGTTGCGTCGCTACCAGGGAATACGAATCCGAGAAAGGCGGTAATCACTCACGCGGACGCCGACCTCATCTGCAGTCTGGCCGACTGCGCGTATAACATTCTGCGAGGGAACGTGAAATTGACGCCTAACAACCGAAAAGTGCTAATAAAGTACAGGAACAATTTGCGCAAGTTAGCGTCGAAAAAAGTACCCATCAAACGGAAGAGGGCCGTCCTGCAGACGGGTTCGGGCGCGTTTCTGACGGCACTGCTGGCGCCGTTGGCGAGCACCTTTCTGCCCCTCCTCAGGCAGGCTTTCGGTTGATGCAGCACGCGAAGAAGATGGCGCTGGTAGACCCCCGGTTGGTGGAGCGTCTACTTCCGTTACTATCGCAACCGACCACGACCACGTCGCGTGTTATGAGTAGCCTGGACAGCGATATGAAAGCCGTTCTCGAGCGTGCAGATTTATCCGAAAAGGTGGCGGCGTACAATCATCTGCTGAGTCGTTACAACGCCAAGGAGGCGTCTCGCGCTCAGCAGCCGATGCGCGTGTCCGTAGTGAAGAAAGAGTCGTCGTCGTCGTCGTCCGATCAGCCGCCGCCGCCGCCGCCGACACCTACGTCCGATCAATTACCGGGGGAGATGGAGAGCGAGGTCGTGAAGAGCGTACCGAAAGTGCTGAAAGAAAAGGCCCGCCTCCTGTTGACGCGACTGAAAGCCGACCCGCTGATTCGCTGGAACGATCGAGCGGAGCTCGTGTACGACGGTACGCCTATCGCCGGAAGCAATATGGTAGATCTCGTGAACGATCTCATGCGAACGAGGAAGAGGTCCCCCGCGCCGGTTGGCTGGGAAGTGTTCGGCGATCATATAAGGCGGCTGAACGTCCCTATGGAATTCGTCGGCAACCCCCAGCGTCGGGCGTATATACAGCGCGAGCAGAAGCGAAAGGGGCGCACTCGGTCCGTCGAGCATATGCCGTGGTCCAGCTTTTAGCACCCCCCGTAGAGGATGCCCCCCGCCCGAAGATCAGTACTCGTCGTCGTCGTAGCCGTCGTAATTGCGGCGGTCATCGTCGCCGCCCTCTTGTTCGCCGTATCGTCATCGTCGTCGGCGCCGCGCGATCCATGGCGGTGGTGCCCCGGCGGACTCGTGGTGCGCAACGAGAGCGCCAACAACGCGACGGCCGACTGAAGCGCGCCTACTTCGACCCGAAACGGGCAGGTAGTTATGGCGGCGTCGACGCGTTGCACCGGGCGTCCGCGGTGCCCAAGCCGATCGTCTGGCGGTGGCTGGCGGAGCAGGACGCCTATACGCTTCACAAGCCGGTTAGGCACCGATTTAAGCGACGTCGCGTTATCGTGGGCGGTCGAAACCAGCAGTGGCAAGCCGATCTTGTCGACGTGGCTAAACTGAAAAAGCACAACGACGTCATAGCGTTCCTATTGACGGTCATCGACGTCTTCTCGAAGCGGGCGTGGTGCGTTCCGTTGAAGCGCAAATCCGGTCCGGCGCTCGTCGCGGCCTTCGAGGGGCTGCTGTCATCGCCGCCGCCGCACGTCCTGCAGACCGACAAGGGGACGGAGTTTCTCAACAGGCCCCTTATGACGCTTTTGAAGGCGCGCGGCGTCCACCATTTCGTGACGCACAACGAGGAGACGCGCATGTGGAGGTACTTCACGAAGCATCAGACGCTGAGGTTCGTGGAGCCGTTGCAGGACTTCGTGCGGTCGTACAACAACGACTACAATCGAAGCATCGGTAGGACGCCGACGAGCGTCGACGCGTCGAATCAGGAGAGCGTGTGGCAGCGTCTGTACGGCGGCGGAGGGTGTCAAAAAAACAAAAGCAAACCGAAACTGCGAGCGGGGGATCGCGTACGCATCAGCAAGGCGAAGGGCCTCTTCAAGAAGGGGTACATGGCTAACTGGAACGAAGAGCTCTTCACCGTCGTAGATTTGCACCCGACCGACCCTCCTGTTTACCGACTGATGGACGACGCTGGCACGATACTGGACGGCACCTTCTACGAGCCGGAGCTACAAAAAATGATCGTTGCGAAGGACAAACTATATCGGGTGGAAGCCGTTCTACAGAGACGTCGTCGACGACGCGGTAAGGGCGAAGAGGTGCTCGTCAAATGGTTCGGCTATCCGGCCTCGTTCAATAGCTGGATCAACGCCAAGGAGCTCGTGGACTGTAAGGGCTGATGGCGACGCGTTGTTGGACGGAATACGAAGAGCGCTGGAGACTTTCTTCCTACAGCCGGCGCCGCTACCGTTGTCGCTGCGACCGATGCTATCGACGTCGACCGCAACGTCGGCGAACTCGCTGTATGATTTATCTGCGTGACCTATAAGGGATGACGACGCGTTGGATGCGCCACGCGGGGTGCTGGCGACTGCACGAGGCGGGACTGTGCAACGGCTTTTCGTTTTTTATTAGGGGGCCGTGCTGTATTAGTAGACTGCAGAGGAGAAGAGGGCCGCGCCACCACCAACACCGTCGCCCCCGCGCCCGTCGACGAACTCGCTCTATGGTGTGCCTGCGCGATAAAGGAACGACGCCGTAGCGTCGGACGGCAGTAGCGCGATGTGTACGGACGAGACGACAGCAGCAGCAGCAGTAGCAGCCAATGCAGAAGCCGGCCACCGCCGTCGACTCAAGTGCATTTGTCGCTACACCCGCCGACGACTCATGCGTCTCTGTGGGTGCGCCCGATGCCGTCGACGCCTCCTCCGTCACGAGCGTTCCTTGGCGTCTCTGCGGCAACGAATGCCCTAAGGCCGAGATCGTCTTCCTGTGCCAGATCGTCGTCCTGTACACGGTGATCGTCGTCAGTATATACAATCTAACGCGCGGCACGGGCGACTCCAACCTGTGGACGGCGCTGCTGAGTAGTTGCCTCGGCTACCTACTCCCGAGTCCGTCTATGAGACGCGATGGCGTCGTCTGACTTTTACGTGACTTTGCCGAGCAACGCGTCTATGAAGGCGCACCCCGAAAACACGTTGACGCATTACACGACGAATCTGCCGCAGCGCGTCGACCTGTCGGGGCAGTGGGAATGTGGGCTGGTGTCGCTACAGTACATGCATAGCTGGTACAATGTGAGGCCGGTGGACTCCTACTTCTTCGTGGCGTGCGAGACGGGGGAGGTGGGCGTTTTCACCACCGAGGTCGGGGAAAAAATTGCCCGGCAGGGCAACATTCCGCACGGGTTTTACAGCAACGCCAAAAAGCTGATGCGCAAAATCAACGAGGCGTTGACGAAACTGAGCACCGATACGGTCAAGGCGCGAATAGTGTACAGCGCCATCACTAATCGGATGACGTTGCTTCTATCGCCGGGCGTCGAAATTAACATGCCGCGGGACGGGCGCCTGAAACAGATACTAGGCTTCGAGTCGAACTATATCGCGAGTTACGGGTCGCCCGCGGACGGCGGCTCCCTGCCCCCGGGGTACCTGTTCGAGTTCGAGGCGAGCCACCCGGTGGACCTGAACGGCGGCGTCGACACCCTGTTCGTGTACACGGACATCGTGGAGTCGCGCATCGTCGGCGACGTATTTGCCCCCCTCATCCGAGCCGTCCCCGTCCACGGTTCGAACGGCAGCATCGTATCGAACATCTTCGACCGCGTCCAATACGCGCCGCTCCTGCGGCGCCAATTCGAATCGATCGAGATAGATATAAGAGACGATCTCGGTCAGTCGATACCATTCGAGAACGGAAAAGTCGTGACGACGCTTCACGTCAGACGCCGCAAGTCGAAACTGTTCTGACGATGACGCGAAACGTGTACGAGGAATACTACACGCGGCAGGTCGGCGGTGGCCTGCCGGTGTTCGTAGGCGCCCGATCGCAGCGGGGGCACGGACTGGGTAATCTCTTCGGCAGCCTGTTTCGAAGCGCCATGCCGCTTATCAAGAGAGGGGCCGTGGCGATGGGAAAGCGCGCGCTCAAGACGGGCGTGCGCGTGGCGCAGGACGTCGTCGCCGGCGGCAATCTGAAACAGGCGGTAAAGAGGAGCGCGAAGGAGGCGGGCGCCGACCTTCTCGACGGGCTGATGAATAGGCCCCCGCCGCCGAAAAAGCGACGACGACGCATAAAGCCGCCCGGCAAGCCGGCGACGGCCAGCAAGAAGAGGCGCCGTCGAAAGAGGCCGAGCGACGACGTATTTCCCGCGTAGTAGGATGGCGTTCGTGCATCGGTAGTCGTAAAGAGCTTTACCTCGGCGCCCTTCTCGTCGGGGGCCGCTGAATGCCCTCCCGCGGCCGCCTACGAAAAAAGCGACGATACATAAAGCCGACCGGCAAGACGGCGACGGACAGTACGTGGAGGCGCCGTCGAACGAAGCAGACGTAGGATGGCGTTCGTACATCGGCAGTCGTGCGAGGGCGTAAAGTCCGAACTGGACCTGTTCATCGTTCCGACGACGGAGACGAGCATCGAGAGCGGCCAGTGGATCGATCACCAGCCGCTGACGGCCCTCGACGCTGGCGTCCCTATCGAGTTTCTCATTCCGGGCTCCGGAGATGACTATCTGGACCTGTCGTCCGTTAGACTGTACGTGCGCGCCAAGGTGGTGAAGGGGGACGGTACCGCGCTCGCGAACGACAGCGTCGTGGCGCCCGTCAACAATTTCCTGCATTGTTCAGTTAGGTCGACGTGACGCTGAACGGCACGCTCGTGACGCCGACGTCGAATACGTACCCGTTTCGGGCCTACATCGATACACTGCTCAGTTACGGGCCCGACGCCAAAAAGTCGCAGCTCGAGGCCGACCTGTGGTGGAAGGACACCGCCGGGCGCATGGAGGCGACCAAACAACAACAACGGCGGGTACGCGCATCGGCACGATTTCATACACGATAGCCTCGAGTTCGACATGATAGGACGCCTGCACGTCGACGTGCTCATGCAAAACCGGTGCCTGTTGAACGGCGTCGACCTGAAGATGCGACTGGTGCGAAGCAAGGACGCCTTCGCGCTCATGGGCGACTTCGTCGATACGGGGTTCAAGATCGTTCTGCTGGAGGCCTACCTGCAGGCGCGCAAGGTCAAGTTGAACCCGGCCGTCCAGCTCGGCCACATCAAGGCGCAGACGCACGGGACGGCCAAGTATCCGATGCGCCGCGTCGACTGCAAGGTGTTCTCGATACCGCATGGAACGATGTCGCACACGCACGAGAACGTCTATTTGGGCACGCTCCCGAGACGCATGTTCATATGACTGATCGACAACGACGCCTACAACGGGGCCTACGATTAAAACCCGTTCAACGCGAAGCACAACGACATAAACTTCTTCGCCCTATTCGTCGACGGACGCCAGGTGCCGAGCAAGCCACTGCAGCCGGACTTCGCGCATCGGCGCTACATCATAAGCTATATGAACCTGTTCGCCGCGACGGGGAAGGCATACGAGGACGAGGGGTTCGACGTGAAGCGCGGCGAGTTCGGCAGCGGCTACACCATATTCGGCTTCGACCTGTCGCCCGACTGCTGCGACGGCGAACACTTCAACGTCGTGCGTACGGGGAACCTGCGCGCCGAGATCCACTTCGCGCTCGCGCTCGCCCAGACGGTGAACGTCTTCGTGTACGGGGAGTTCGAGACGGTGCTCGAAGTCGACAAGAACCGGAACGTCGTGTGCGACTTCTGAGATGGACACATTTCAACTGATACGTCGCCTGGCGATCGACGCGTACACTAAAAACATCGTCGTAGGCGTCGTGCCCAAAGACAAGCTGCCGGGGCGGCGGCTCACCGCCTACCCGACGGCGTTCGTGTGCAACACCGACGACGGCGACGAACCGGGAGAGCACTGGGTGGCCGCCAGTAATCGCCACCCCGACGATAATTGAACTTTTCCTTCCTCACAGCAGACACCTCTTCGTGATCGCCCCTGAACTAACGCATCGAAGATACGCCATCGGACGGGGCGTTGTGGTACACTTCGTTGAGCCTACCCCACGCCCAATCAGCTTCGCGTCGTCACCACACCGCCGCCCACTCTTAGCCGTCGAGCCACAACAACAACAACAACAACACGACACAGAAAACTTCGACAGCGACGGATACAGTGGCACCGACGATTAATTATTTCTAGCTGCAGACAACCCCCAACCAGAAGAGGGCGAAACTTTCACGCAACCCTTCTCATTTGCTTCCATATTTCCACGTCCTCAAGTTCTCCTCCCCTCATTTGCGCCACCCATCCCAGTCCATTTTTCCGTTCATTTAAGCTACCCTCCACAGCCACCCGGCCGCCACGGATTTGGGCCACCCCCACCCGACCATGACCCCTTTCCAAGTTACCCTGCACGACCACCCGGCCGCCACACCACCCGACCATGACCCCCTTTCCGCCGCCTCCATCTTCATAATAAATTCACCGTTCATCTGTATACCAATAAAATTTATTTCTCACCGTTTATTGCTGTTTCTGTGTTTCGTTTCGTATAAAGCGCACCACCAGCATTCCAACTCATACACGAATAACACCATGCCTATATTCCACCTATTCGTCGTTGCAACACCAGCGGTCTCCAAAGCCACAAGCTTAAAACACGCTAACAGGCCAATCTGACAGCGCCGGCCTCCAGATGCTATAACGATATTGCAACGCCGATGCACGCGTATCAGCTGTTACCAAACATCAGCTGTAACGCAGCCAGCACTGACAGCCAATACACCAATCCACAGCGGCTCCAACGCCACAACCTTAATACAAGCGCCTATGCGGCGCTACGCGCACGGCCAACTTATTCTGGCAGCTCCGGCCCCAAGCTGCTATAACGATATTGCAACGCCGATGCACGCGCATCAGCTGTTACCAAACATCAGCTGTTACCGACCGCGCACGGCCAGATGATAGCCGAAATAAACATTTATCCGGCCTTCCGACAAACACCGCACATAAACTCCAACAGCCTGACATACGAAACCCCCATTCACCAGTGAGTCGTGAAAACCAGGCCACTCGATTGCCCTCCTGATCTCCAGCGCGCTGGGCGTAATCTAATCCGGCCGATTAACCTCGATGATCCCCAGGCCCGCCACCGCACCGCGTTACAGGCTAGAAGCTTCTAGAAGGTTCTAGAACCTTCTAGAGCCTTCCCGTGCGTCATGATATTAACCTCGCTGATCCCCAGGGACGCACTTCACTCTAAGAGCTTTCTCACCTCCCCCGTACACCTAATTAATACTAATTAGTCGATATTTACTATTTTTAGTTATTGCTAACGTTCTCCTCCAATAATTGCACTACTCACTTATTACTAATTAGTACTTAATTAATTACCCTAATTTTTTACCTAATTAGTACCTGATTAGTCACTAGAGGTCGACAATCACCCTATTTATTTCCCTTATTAGTGCCTGATTAGTTACTAGAGGGCGACACCCTCTTTCTCATGACCCCCATCAATCACGTTTGACGTTTACTAAAACATTAGTGCTAAAAAACGTAGGAATTCTACTTATAAAAAACTAAAAAGCCTTTGATCTTAGGTCATTTCCGGGGACGGAGACGACTGTATCACTACTGACATAATTACCTCACAAGAAACTTTTTTATCTTTTGAATATATGTATTTCGGCTGCATCTCGTAATCTTCATCGGCAAGATGACGGTACGGGTGTGTCACATGACCCCTGTCATGTGACACAAGCTGGAGAAGGACTGCTGGGAGCTCCTGGGCAACGTCGCGATTCACTGTACGTTTCCTCTGTAGATGTTGATTGCCTCTTTATCTTTCTTCGGTGTCAGTTCTCCTCGTGGTTTAAAATTATGACGTCTTTCAATGAACACTGATGGCCTGTGTACGGTATACTCGATGTCTTAACTCAACACCCGTCTGTTGTACGGTGTACTCGATGTCTTAACTCAACACCCGTCTGTTGGACGGTGTACTCGATGTCTTAACTCAACACCCATCTGTTGGACGGTGTACGCGATGTCTTAACTCAACACCCGTCTGTTGTACGGTGTACTCGATGTCTTAACTCAACACCCGTCTGTTGGACGGTGTACTCGATGTCTTAACTCAACACCCGCCTGTTGGATGGTGTACTCGATGTCTTAATTCAACACCCGCCTGTTGGATGGTGTACTCGATGTCTTAATTCAAAACCCGTCTGTTGGATGGTGTACTCGATATCTTAACTCAACACCCGTCTGTTGTATGGTGTACTCGATGTGTCAACTCAACACCAACCTGTTGGAAGCGTATCATTTTAGTGAAATGGAAATGACATGGAAATGAGCTAAGAAAAAGCAAAATAATAAAACAAATAGTTGCATCGAGAACAATATGAGGATAATGAGTAACGGAGATCTCACTGGACAAGTAAAGTCGTTCAAATACATCATCGGAAGGCAGCTCAAGTGAAGAAATCAAAGCTAGAATAAGCCAAGCGATATCAGTCATGGCAAGACTTAAACAAATATAGCTTAACAACAACATCACTGCAGCCACAAAGATCAACTTATTTAAAAGCCAATCGTGGACAATACTTACCTACGGACGTGAAAGCTGGACTTCTAATGCAGAAACTGAGAGGAGGCTGCCAGCTTTTGAAATGAAATGCTTTCTATGAAACTTGAAAATATCATAAAGAAAACACAAGACCAATGAATACGTAAGAAACACAATCACCAACTTGGCTGAACCTCATCAACTTGCCCTAGATGCCACAAAACCACACGTCACAACATCACACGCCATAACACCGCAGGCCTCAACACCACACGCCACAGCACCACACGCCACAACACTACCCGCCATAACACCACACGCCACAACACCACACGCCACGACACCATCGCCAAAGAAATACTCCAAGGCACCGTGAGAGGGGGGAGACCAAGACAGATGTGGCTCAACAGCATCGCAGAATGGACTGAGTTGCTGCTCAAAGATCTCCTACATTCAACACGAGATGGAGACCGGTGGCGGCAGATAGTCGACAAATCATCCAGACGTGTAACCCAACGATCATCTCGGTGAAATGCTGATTGAGTGAGTGAATGAGTGAGTGAGTGAGTGAGTGAGTGAGTGAGTGGGTGAGTGGGTGAGTGAGTGAGTGAGTGAGTGAGTGAGTGAGTGAGTGAGTGAGTGAGTGAGTGAGTGAGTGAGTGAGTGAGTGAGTGAGTGAGTGAGTGAGTGACTTAGTGAGTGAGTGAATGAGTGAGAGTCTATTGTATTGCTAATAAAGGTAAGTTCTGATATAGTGCAATATTCAGTCCTTTGGACTATTCAAACCGCTCTACACGTTGCTCACTGGCAGACCTGCTCAATCGGACACCATATCGACTTCTCAGGGAAGCATTCAGCCACGCTGCAATTATCGTACACAAATATCCACCATTGTCTATAGACAGCTACTCTTTCATACAACTGAGTAAACTGGAACAACGCAGCTTGAACGAACTTGCCCAAGATTCGACACCGCCGCACAGAATTCGAACTCGTTGATGTTGCTACCGCCCGTAATTGATGCTGCTGATACCGCTGCTAATATTGCTGGTGCTACGGCTGTTGCGGCTGCTACAGCTGTTGGTGATGATGCTACGACTGCTGCTGATGCTATTGCCGCTGTTGCTGCTGCCACCGCCGCTGCTGTTGCTTCTGCTACCGCCGCTATTGTTGATTTTGTTGGTACTAATGCTGTTTCCGTTGCTACCGTTGCTGCTGTTGCTATCATCGTTGCAGTTGCTACGGCTACTGCTGCTGCTACCGCTACTCTTCCTACTGTTAGCGCTGCTTCTGTTGCCGATGCTGCTTTTGCTGCTGCTTCTACAACCGCTACTTTTGCTATTGCTATCGGTGCTGTAACTGCTTCTACCGGCGCTGCTACTACTGTCGCCGTCGCAGCTACTGCTACCGCCGCTGCTGTTGCTGTTGCTACCGCCGCTATTGCTTATTTTGCGGGTACTAGTGCTGTTTCTGTGTCTACCGCTTCTGCTACCGTTGCTGCGGTTGCTACCACCGCTGCAGTTGCTACGTCTACTACCGCTGCTGCTACTGCTACTGTTCCTACTGCTAGCGCTGCTTCTGTTGCCGATGCTACCGCTGCTGTTGTTGTTGGTGCTACGGCTGCTGCTTTTGATACAGACACTGCTACTGCTGCTACCGCCCGTAATTGATGTCGTGGCCACCGCTACTGTTGCTGCTGGTGATATGACTATTGTCGCTGCTACCGCCGCTGTTGCGGCTGCTATCGCTGCTGTTGCTGTTACCGCCGCTGTTGCTGCTGCTATCGCTGCTGATGCCACATCCGCCACTACTGTTGCTACTGCTACAGCTGCTGCTGCTACCGCCTCTATTGCTGATGTTGCTACTGCAGCTTTTGTTGCTGCTCCTACAGCCTACAGCCGCTACTGTTGCTATTGCTATCGCTGCTACTGCTACCTGCGCTGCTACTACTACCACCGCCGCTGCTACTGCCACAGCCGATGCTGATGCTGCTACAGCTGATACTTTTGCTGCTACCGCCGTCGTTGCTGCTGCTGCCGCCTTTGCTGTTGCTGATGCTACCACCGCTTCTAATGGAGCTACCGCCGCTATTGCTGTTGCTACTGTTGCTGCTGCTACTGCATCTGTTGCTGCTGCTACTGCTGTTGCTGCTGCTATCGCTGTTGCTGCTGCTACCGCTGTTGCTTCTACCGCCGCTCTTCCCAAACCTGTGGTCAGGCCGTCAGATCAAAGTTTCTACGCATAGTGACAGATCGATACAACTTAATGTAACTAATTTATTTAGTTCTGTCAATGACCCTCACATGACACGCAGACGTCAAAAGTCTCAAATGTAACTTTTGACGTCTGCTTATTATTACACGTTTATAATAACCACGTAGAAACATAAATAATGCTCATTATTACACGTTTATAATAACCACGTAGAAACATAAATAATGCTTATTATTACACGTTCATAATAAACACGTAGAAACATAAATAATGCTTATTATTACACGTTTATAATAAACACGTACAAACATAAATAATGCTTATTATTACACGTTTATATTAACCACGTAGAAACATAAATAATGCTCATTATTACACGTTTATAATAACCACGTACAAACATAAATAATGCTTATTATTACACGTTTATAATAAACACGTACAAACATAAATAATGCTTATTATTACACGTTTATTATAAACACGTAGAAACATAAATCATGCCTATTATTACACGTTTATAATAAACACGTAGAAACATAAATAATGCTTATTATTACACGTTTATTATAAACACCTAGAAACATAAATCATGCTGATTATTACACGTTTATAATAAACACGTAGAAACATAAATAATGCTTATTATTACACGTTTATTATAAACACGTAGAAACATAAATCATGCTTATTATTACACGTTTATAATAAACACGTAGAAACATAAATAATGCTTATTATTACACGTTTATTATAAACACGTAGAAACATAAATCATGCTTATTATTACACGTTTATAATAAACACGTAGAAACATAAATAATGCTTATTATTACACGTTTATTATAAACACGTAGAAACATAAATCATGCTTATTATTACACGTTTATAATAAACACGTAGAAACATAAATAATGCTTATTATTACACGTTGATAATAAACACGTAGAAACATATATAATGCTCATTATTACACGTTTATAATAAACACGTAGAAACATAAATAATGCTTATTATTACACGTTCATAATAAACACGTAGAAACATAAATAATGCTTATTATTACACGTTTATAATAAACACGTAGAAACATAAATAATGCTTATTATTACACGTTTATAATAAACACGTAGAAACATAAATAATGCTTATTATTACACGTTTATTATAAACACGTAGAAACATAAATCATGCTTATTATTACACGTTTATAATAAACACGTAGAAACATAAATAATGCTTATTATTACACGTTTATAATAAACACGTAGAAACATAAATAATGCTTATTATTACACGTTGATAATAAACACGTAGAAACATAAATAATGCTCATTATTACACGTTTATAATAAACACGTAGAAACATAAATAATGCTTATTATTACACGTTTATAATAAACACGTAGAAACATAAATAATGCTTATTATTACACGTTTATAATAAATACGTAGAACAATAAATAATGCTCATTATTACACGTTTATAATAAACACGTAGAAACATAAATAATGCTTATTATTACACGTTTATAATAAACACGTAGAAACATAAATAATGCTTATTATTACACATTTACAATAAACACAAAGAAACATAAATAATGCTTATTATTACATGTTTATAATAAACACGTAGAAACATAAATAATGCTTATTATTACACGTTTATAATAAACATGTAGAAACATAAATAATTACTTTCTATTTATGTATACTATATGTTGCTAATTTCCCAGAGAAATGGTCAACGCTATCAAATATTGATCTATCATTCTATATCACCGAGACGTTTTATGTCTGTGTGTCTGTTTGTCGCTATGCCTGCCTGCTGTCCGTTTATATGTATGTATGTATGTATGTCTGTCTGTCTGATAGTCTGTCTTTGCTTTCTCTCTCTTCTAATTTTCAGCACTGAGTATCTTGTATATATTTCTGTCGTCATGATTTGCTTGAAGTATTTGAAACAGTGTTGTGCCGAATGACGTAACCAAGCCTGGTACCGTCAGACAAGTTATCACAACTTAATGTTGAAGAAAATGTTGTGATTATAATTAAGGTCTGCGATCTATATCCCCACGTATAAACTAAACCATCGTCTAATAATTATTATGACTGACTCATTTCTACGTCAGTTATGATATTAAATAAAATGTAATGAACTTCACTTTAGTTAATCCAATAATCACTTACGAGGCAGTAACTGTGAGTTGAACGAGATGGCGGCATGTGTGGATTCTGAATTGGGCGTAGTAAATGTTACACGATACACCCCGTTCTGCACCAGTGAAGTGGCATACGGAACGAGCATTCAGTATCCGTTACTTTCGGCAACAATCGTAACATTTACTTCACCTTTGCCGGCCTCGGATGTGTTAACTGGAACAAGGGGTGTCACAGGTGTAACCAGCGACAATAACTGATACATCCATCTCTCTCTCTCTCTCTCTCTCTCTCTCTCTCTCTCTCTCTCTCTCTCTCTCTCTCTCTCTCTCTCTCTCTCTCTCTCTCTCTCTCTCTCTCTCTCTCTCTCTCTCTCTCTCCCTCTCTATCTTTCATTCAGTCGCCCTCCCTCATCCCTTTTATATTATTAAAGTGATGCTGTTTCCAGTAACATGGTTAAATCTGCATATGGTGTTTCCCAATTTGAAAAGCCTTAACAACGTCACATAGAACACAGGGTTGGTTCAGCGAGACAAACTAGCAGGGCGTCGAAGACACGTCCACTCACATAGAACACAGGGTTGGTTCAGCGAGACAAACTAGCGGGGCGTCGAAGACACGTCCACTCACATAATAATCGCAGTACAACGATGTATTTTTATTCAAGTTCAATGTGTAATGACGGATCGATACAGCTCACTTTATATAACAGATTTAGTTGGCTCCGTCAGTGTCCACCACGCGACTGTCCGAATGGGCATACATGTGACCTGGGATGTCATGTTTAATACCACAATTTAACAGTCATGTAAAAAAATAAACTCTCTCTCCCACCCTCCGATCTTTCCCGCGCCCTCCCACCCATCCGCCCGCCTTCCCGCCCTGGTGGTGGTGGTGGTGTAGGTGATTGTGGTGGTGATGATGGTGATGGTGGTGGTGGTGATGGTCTTGATGGTTGTGGTGGTGGTGGTGGTGGTGATGGTGGTGGTGGTGGGGGTGGTGATGATGATGATGATGATGATGATGATGATGGTGGTGGTGGTGGTGGTGGTGGTGGTGATGATGGTGTTGGGTGGTGGTGATGGTGGTGGTGGTGGTGCTGTTGGTGGTGGTGGTGGTGATGATGGTGTGCTGGTGATGATAGTGATGGTGTGTTGGTGATGGTAGTGGTGGTTATGATGATGTAGTGATGGTGATGGTGGTGGTGGTTGTGGTGATGATGGTGGTGGTGGTAATGGTGGTGTGGTGGTGGTGGTAATGATGGTGTGGTATTGATTGTGGTGGTGGTAATGATGGTGTGGTGATGGTTATGACGATGGGGTGGTGGTGGTGACGGTGATGGTGTGGTAGTGATGGTGATGGTTGTGATGATGATGATGGTGGTGATTGTGGTGATGGTGGTGATGGTGGTGGTGGTGATGATGGTGATGATGGTGGTGATGTTGGTGATGGTGGTAATGGTGGTGTTGGTGGTGATGGTGGTGGTGGTTATGATGGTGGTGGTGGAGGTGGTGGTGGTTGTGATGATTTTGATGGTGGTGGTGGTGGTGGTGGCTGTGATGATGATGATGATGGTGTGGTGGTGGTGGTGGTTGTGGTGGTGATGATGGTGTTGGGTGCGGTGATGGTGATGGTGGTGATGGAGCTGTTGGTGGTGGTGATGATTGTCACAAAATAGAGTGTAAGTATTAATAAATTAATAAATTGGCGGTAACCGATTTGACATAGCAAGTTATAGGTTCAGGTGCACTAGGATTCGGAGTGAACGAGAGACATAACGTGACATCAGATATGTAAGTACGAGAAGCCAACTGGCATTCCCATTTAATACATCAACAACAAATATATGCGGTTCAATGATAGTTGGCCAACCGTTACTCTGCTATGACATTATATTTATAACACCATAAAATGTACTCGACGAGTATGCATCCAAATACGAATTTACATGGGAGACAGTATAAACAGCTGGTCACTTACATGAAGACGGGTATACACCGTTGTAAAGTCTATGAACTGTAACCAATGAATGTCTCGTGATGTGCGAATGTCAACGTTCGCATCGGTCGCGTTCGGCGAGATGTCAGGACGAAGTCGTAAGTCGTTCGGCGAACGAATGTCGATTCCACGCGAATCACCAGGCGACAACACGGTAACGATGTCACGACGTTGGCGATGTCGAGAAGGTCTGTCACGAAGTCTGTGTTATGACAGCTAGCAGACGAAACGGTGGTGGCCTCGCATTCGAAGATCACGTCAAAACGGAACAGCAGTCGGAATAAATTATCACTCAGTCTTCTTCAACGCGTGAGAAGTGCAGCATCTCACAACTAATCAGCACTGTTGGAATCGTAGAAGTATATTACCACAGGCGTTGGGCGGACACACTTTTCAGCCCAATTCCTGGAGACGAGAGTGCAACACTTTCTTCTGCTCAAATGTTCGTCTCAAATGTTCGTCTGGCCTGGAATGGCCGTCCTGCCCTTATATAGCTTGATGACCGGAAGTTAGTCTGACCAATTAAAACACTTAATACAAATTAAAGTCGCTTCAAAAACCAGCTCCCGAAACCTTTCAAACATCGAAGCAATCCATTCAACTCGCTGAGTTCAAAATAGATATTGCGAGCTAAACGTCTGGCTATATAAGTGCTCATACAATCTTAAACTTACGTGAATTACTTACATAATTAATATCACTGGATTCCCTGTATCGAGCCGGATACCACAATATTCATCGCACATTCCAACTCTGATGAATTAATCCATAATTTTAATAAAACACGCACTCTATTCATAAGCTAGGAGTGACCCTAGTGTTTTTCACACCTACATTTCAGTAAACAACTTTTATAAGTTCATAATATAATCTTCTTATAACCACAACATATGTAGTTTGACAGGTCACCATATTACCGGTCATGTTCAATAATTTCTACAGGTACCAAATTTGGTATACCTAACCGTAGAATTAGTGGTGTACGCTACAAATGAAATTAATTAAATCCGACTCGTCGGCAGTTAAAACGTTACACGCCTTAATCGCCAGAGGGCACCAGCGTGTACCTCCGTGACAATACATACCAGAGATGGCAGCACCATCAAAACCACTGTTCTAAAGCCTGATTAAATTCTATACAAACCACTTTGTGACAATGATGGTGTGCTGGTGATGATAGTGATGGTGGTGGTGGTGGTGGTGGTGATGATTTTGATGGTGGTGGTGGTGGCTGTGATGATGATGATGATGATGGTGGTGGTGGTGGTGGTGAGGGTGAAATGAGGTGGTGGCCGTAGTAGTAGCAGTAGCATGAACAATAAACATTCTTTATTCACGATACTGCCCATGTACTTGACCCCACCTCTGACAAGCACACACACGCACACATGCACACGCGCACACACGCACACACGCACACTCGCACACACGCACACACGCACTAATTGTTCACATTTGTGTAAAACAAAAACTTAATATCACTCTCTGCAGACAACTGACTTTCTTACTCTGTTCACATTCTCCGCTGAACGAGCCGTCCTCTTTCTGCCACCTTGCTCATTGTTGACATTACGTTTAGTTTCCATGTTAGAACAATTAGCAACAGTCCTCTTAATTAGATCATTAGAAGCATGGCTATATCTTCAATAATTGCGTTGAACCACACACATACACGCACGCACGAATGTACACATACATACACACACACACACACACACACACACACACACACACACACACACACACACACACATATATATATGTGACATATATATATTATATATATATATAATATATATATAATATATATATAATTATATATATATATATATATAGCAATCATATTAACTTCATAAAACACACGAGATAATTCACTTGTTATTTAACGTGGCATCAATGTTAAAAATAGCCAGTGGAGACACATTTCAATGAATCCTTAAAAACGTGTTATAAATGTGACCAGATGGAAAATTAACGCTGGTCTGTCGTTTGCTGAAAAATCAGTACTATGCGCATGTGTGACACCAGCCGACCTGTATGGCCTAGAGACTACAGCAATGACAGAGAAACAACAGGAGAGGGTACATGTGTGACACCAGCTTATCTGTATGGCCTAGAGACTACAGCAATGACAGAGAAACAACAGGAGAGGGCACAAGTGTGACACCAGCCGACCTGTATGGCCTAGAAACTACAGCAATGACAGAGAAAGAACAGGAGAGGGTACATGTGTAACACCAGCCGACCTGTATGGCCTAGAAACTACAGCAATGACAGATACACAACAGGAGAGGGTACATGTGTAACACCAGCCGACCTGTATGGCCTAGAAACTACAGCAATGACAGAGAAACAACAGGAGAGGGCACAAGTGTGACACCAGCCGACCTGTATGGCCTAGAAACTACAGCAATGACAGATACACAACAGGAGAGGGTACATGTGTAACACCAGCCGACCTGTATGGCCTACAGACTATAGCAATGACAGATACACAACAGGAGAGGGCACAAGTGTGACACCAGCCGACCTGTATGGCCTAGAAACTACAGCAATGACAGAGAAACAACAGGAGAGGGTACATGTGTGACACCAGCTTATCTGTATGGCCTAGAGACTATAGCAATGACAGAAACAACAGGAGAGGGTACAAGTGTGACACCAGCCTATCTGTATGGCCTAGAAACTATAGCAATGACAGAGAAACAACAGGAGAGGGTACATGTGTAACACCAGCCGACCTGTATGGCCTAGAGACTATAGCAATGACAGAGAAACAACAGGAGAGGGCACAAGTTTGACACCAGCCTACCTGTATGGCCTAGAGACTATAGCAATGACAGAGAAACAACAGGAGAGGGTACATGTGTAACACCAGCCGACCTGTATGGCCTAGAGACTATAGCAATGACAGAGAAACAACAGGAGAGGGCACAAGTTTGACACCAGCCTACCTGTATGGCCTAGAGACTATAGCAATGACAGAGAAACAACAGGAGAGGGTACATGTGTGACACCAGCCTACCTGTATGGCCTAGAGACTATAGCAATGACAGAGAAACAACAGGAGAGGGCACAAGTGTGACACCAGCCTACCTGTATGGCCTAGAGACTATAGCAATGACAGAGAAACAACAGGAGAGGGTACATGTGTGACACCAGCCTACCTGTATGGCCTAGAGACTATAGCAATGACAGAGAAACAACAGGAGAGGGCAAAAGTGTGACACCAGCCTACCTGTATGGCCTAGAGACTATAGCAATGTCAGAGAAACAACAGGAGAGGGTACATGTGTGACACCAGCCTACCTGTATGGCCTAGAGACCGTAGCAATGACAGAGAAAACACAGGAGAGGGCACAAGTGTGACACCAGCCTACCTGTATGGCCTAGAGACTATAGCAATGACAGAGAAACAACAGGAGAGGGCACAAGTGTGACACCAGCCTACGTGTATGGCCTAGAGACTATAGCAATGACAGAGAAACAACAGGAGAGGGCACAAGTGTGACACCAGCCTACCTGTATGGCCTAGAGACTACAGCAATGACAGAGAAACAACAGGAGAGGGTACATGTGTGACACCAGCCTACCTGTATGGCCTAGAGACTATAGCAATGACAGAGAAACAACAGGAGAGGGTACAAGTTTGACACCAGCCTACCTGTATGGCCTAGAGACTATAGCAATGACAGAGAAACAACAGGAGAGGGTACATGTGTGACACCAGCCTACCTGTATGGCCTAGAGACTATAGCAATGACAGAGAAACAACAGGAGAGGGTACAAGTGTGACACCAGCCTACCTGTATGGCCTAGAGACTATAGCAATGACAGAGAAACAACAGGAGAGGGTACAAGTGTGACACCAGCCTACCTGTATGGCCTAGAGACTATAGCAATGACAGAGAAACAACAGGAGAGGGCACAAGTGTGACACCAGCCTACCTGTATGGCCTAGAGACTATAGCAATGACAGAAACAACAGGAGAGGGTACAAGTGTGACACCAGCCTACCTGTATGGCCTAGAGACTATAGCAATGACAGAGAAACAACAGGAGAGGGCACAAGTGTGACACCAGCCTACCTGTATGGCCTAGAGACTATAGCAATGACAGAGAAACAACAGGAGAGGGCACAAGTGTGACACCAGCCTACCTGTATGGCCTAGAGACTATAGCAATGACAGAGAAACAACAGGAGAGGGCACAAGTGTGACACCAGCCTACCTGTATGGCCTAGAGACTACAGCAATGACAGAGAAACAACAGGAGAGGGTACATGTGTGACACCAGCCTACCTGTATGGCCTAGAGACTATAGCAATGACAGAGAAACAACAGGAGAGGGTACAAGTTTGACACCAGCCTACCTGTATGGCCTAGAGACTATATCAATGACAGAGAAAAAACAGGAGAGGGCACAAGAGTGACACCAGCCTACCTGTATGGTCTAGAGCCTATAGCAATGACAGAGAAAAAACAGGAGAGGGCACAAGAGTAACACCAGCCGACCTGTATGGCCTAGAGACTGTAGCAATGACAGAGAAACAACAGGAGAGGGCACAAGTGTTACACCAGCCTACCTGTGTCGCCTAGAGACTATAGCAATGACAGAGAAAAAACAGGAGAGAGTACAAGTGTGCGAAAACAACTGGGTTAGGAGAATTACGGGGGTAACGAGAATAGATAAGCGAAAAGTGGAAGAGCTGAGGGAGGACGTTGGTGTGAAAGAAAGTTTCACGAAGAAGTTGGTGAGAAGTCGGTTGAAGTGGGCAGGACATGTGGAGCGACTGGGAGAAGAACGGATGGCAAAGAAAGCAGATGCCCGGAGAATGGAGGGAAAAAGAAGTCGAGGGCGACCGAGACTCACGTGGGGGGATTGCGTGAAGAGAGACCTGGATGGATGGAAAGGGGAATGGAGGAATGGAGGAAAGGACCAAAAGACCGAGGAGAATGGAGAAGGCTGGTAGAGAAAGTAGTGCAAGCGCAGTGAGGAGGAAGAGAAAGAAAATGTCGACGTATTCAAGCCAACCTCACCCCTGAAGACAGGGAACGACGACGAGAACAACAACAATTATACATATATATATATATATATATATATAATAGTTATATATATATATGTAAGTATATGTATATATATATATATATACATATATATATTTATATATATATATGTGTATATATGTATATATATATATATGTATATATATGTATATATATATATGTATATATCTATTATATATATATATAATTTATATATATATATATATACTATATATATATGTTTCGGCCAATCGCGGCTGGTATTACGTGTAATGTTCGGGAAGTAGAAGTAATTATTTGAATACACATTACAGCTCAACCGCTGGTAATAAAGATTAAATGTGCCCTATGATCTGTGATGCAAGCAATTATCCGTCACGGTTCCGACAACACGACACGACGGACTGACAGTTCTAGGTAGACAGTCTGTAGAACTAATCCAGTGAACACTAGATATCTGCCAAAGGCGGTTTAGTTAACTACCACCCCTAGTTTATGAAGATGTTTCCGGGTAACCCCTTTCGCTTCAAGAAAACACATTGCTTCAGTTTAAAACGGAAACAATACAGCAAATGAAAAACAGCGCAACGTCCACTCACGTCAGAACACATTACGTACATATGCCGTTGTTAATGAATTAGCGTTAGTATTTTGTAGCAGGAAGTCTACTGGGTCGAATGTGGGAAAATGGGACGTCGTTGAACATCAAAGGGTATTGCAGTTAACTCTGCCCGACTCGGCCGTATTGCCAATAAAGCTTGTTTTGAAACTGGATGTTTTGTTTTTGTTTACTATTTGAACTTGATACGTGGTCCGGCCTTCCAATTTACAAACGTTGTTACGGGCTTACTAAACACAGCATGGTGGGCAGTATACCTTCAACATAGTTAGTATAGTCGTAACAACATTATGTTAATTAATTAATTAAAAACTATGAACAGACCTGCCTCCTTTTAATGTGCACAATCTGATCGTATTGATCGTGACATCATGTGGCACATACCTAATTTAACATGTATCTCTTCTAATATTGACCGCTGAAATGTATGTATGTATGTATGTATGTATGTACGTAGGTAGGTATTTTAACATATTGACTGCTGAAACATTTAAAATTGTTAACCCTAAAGAAACAATACATAATATATTCGAAAGAGTGCCGAAGACGGACTGACCTGAAGAGAATTCCTACAGACCTGCACGGTGAACCAAGCAAGCGGCCATAGTCGCAATCGCGACTGATTGCGAGAGAGATATGATGTATTCTAGATAGCATGACTTTATTACAAAAAAAGATCAGTCTTTGTACATTTTATACTACATTTCGGGCTACTTTAGACAAGAACCGTATCCCCTCGCGTAGGTTCATTAACCGTCACACGTCGACTCGATCTTTGTCGAATGACAGTGTCAAATTATAATTGTTACTAATGAATGCAGCGTCCCAACAATGACGTGCATAGTGCGCGTCATTGTTGGGACGCTGCAGTCTGGCAGTCTGACACAGAAAACGTAATGTCACAGATAACCAACTACAGTTGTTTCTTGCTGTTTCGATGTTATGACTGGTGGAGACACGTCTTAATATGCGCCTATGAAAGACGTAAGTTCTTATATAACGCTGTATCCAGTCATTAGGACTGCTCAAGGCGCTTTACACTTTTCTCCCTGATAGAACCTGTTCGATCGAACACCATCTCTACTTATATGGAAAGCATTCAGCCACGCTGTATTTAATGCGCGAAGACTATTCCTACACAAATATCCACCACCGTCTATAGCTAAATACTCATTCATACAGCTGAGTAAACTGGAGCAACGTATAGTGAACGAATGTGTCCAAGGTTCAAAACGGCAGCACAGGATTCGAACCCGGGTTCTCCCCATTGAGAGTTCGATGTTCTAGTCACTGCGCCACTGCGTTCCACACAATGATGCTTGTGTTGCTCCCTCGCAAAAGACGTCTGATTAAGTCACTTAGATTATAACTCATTAGATTCGGCGAAGGGGGTATCTGTATACATAAACGTATTTAAGAAACGTAATGTGGACATTCAGCTGCGAGGAACTGATTTACTTGCATGCAGGCGTCCTTGGCTTTGGCACTAATGGAAATACAGATAACCATTGCTTTGTATTTCACATATTCGCCACCTAGTGATTAAAGACACACTCAAAAAGATAACGTAATAGCTGTGATATTTCACAAGTTAATTGCATAGTGTGTTGACTATGGCGTGTCACTGGCTCATTCTAAAACTTAGTTAAGCCTTTCAAAAGGAGGCAGTATGTTTCTTGTTTTTCATTTATTAAGTAGTATAATATTCTAAAGACTATACTAACTATGTTGAAGGTATACAGCCCCCGCCACATTGTGTTCAGTCAGCCCGTAACAACGTTCGCAATTTGATGATACTACCATGGGAGCACGCTCAAATAGTAAACAAAACATCCAGTTTCAAAACAAGCGTTATTGGCAGTACGGCCAAGTCGGGCTGACTTAACTGCTATAGCCTTTAATGTTCAACGATGTCTCAGTAGCTCTCGTTCAACACCGCAGACTTCCTGGTACAAAATTAATAATTAATGATTACTACGCCCGCTAATTCCGGGTAGACCAGCAGACCAACCAAAGATACTAACTAATTAACTAACTGGTGGTGGTGATGGTGGTAGTGGTTATGATAGTGTGGTGGTGGTGGAGATGGTGGTGGTGATGATGGTGTGGTGGTGGTGGTGGTGGTGGTGATGGTGGTGGTGGTGATGATGATGATGAGGTGGTGGTTGTGGTGGTGATGATGGTGGTGGTGGTGGTGGTGGTGGCGGTGGTGGTGATGTTGATGATGATGATGGTGGTGGTGGTGGTGGTGGTGTGGATGGTGTTGGTGGTGACGGTGCTGGTGGTGGTGTGGTGGTGGTGGTTGTGGTGGTGTGGTGCTGATGCTGGTGGTGGTGTTGGTGGTGACGGTGGTGGTGGTGGTGGTGGTAGTAGTGGTAGTGGTGATGATGATGATGGTGATGGTGGTGGTGGTGGTGATGATGGTGGTGACGGTGGTGGTGGTGGTGGTAGTGGTAGTGGTGATGATGATGGTGGTGGTGATGGTGGTGATGTACAACAATTAATGGTTATTGCTCCACAAACAGTTCTCTTGGTCGCAGGTTATGTTTACGTTTCGTGTCACTGTTCATTATGTTGTTTCCCGCCACGGCTGCCTATAAGTTCATCAACACACGGGTGATGATTACCTCCTGTTGAACTGTTCAATGACTAAATATTTCCCACCCAATTAAAATAATTCTTCAATATATTTTATTTAATGGTTTTCCACGAACGATTGTAATTTTCATGTAAATAATATCGAAACGGTTGAGAACGAACGACAGAACAATTACCGAGCGGTTTGAACTGTTGTAACCGATCAAGCTCTTGGACTGTGCATGAGGAGGTCGATCGGTCAGAGTGCCTGATTGTCGATCAAAGGAACCGGGGTCGAATCATGGCACCGACCGCCGTTTCGGAACTTTGATAATTTCGTTCGCCACACATTGCCTTTTATCTTTAGTAAGATACAGTATAAATTATTGGTTCCTTATACCCGGTGTGTCTGTTGGGAAAAATAAAATATCCGAAGCACGCAGGGGTAAAATGTTCATCCAGTAGTGTCTCGCTACCTCTATAGAAGAAGGAAAACCTCAGCGCAGTATATCTAAAGGACTTTGTTGATTAGTTATCCAGATCCAAATTGTTCGCAGCGTCTTCATCTCCTTCTTCGTAGATCACGTTTCAGATCCAGCATGATTCGTTTGGAAGCTACAACCACTGTTATTGTAACGGCAGTAGTCAAGGCTGTCTCCAGCACTGTTTGCAGTGAAGATGTTTCCAGGAACAACACGGTACGTACAGTATGCGTCATTAACACGCCTTCGAAGGCTTTGTTTTCAAAGAGGGCGTGATTAGCATTCAATACGCAATTACAGTTTCAAAGTCCAAAGGTCAAATCGAGTAAAATTCAATCTGGTTCGCTGTGAGTGGTGGAAATGATCGCCGAGAACACTGTATATCTGAAGATTTGTAGATTTGAGCACATTTTAATATTTGTATACAGTAGCGCAGCTAGTTAAGACATGTGTGCTAATGTGAGACCATAGACGACTTGCTACAAACTTTTCTAGTATTTTGGAAATAACGCTGAGGTTAGAATATGTCTGTAACTTGTTAGGTCTTATTTAGGCACATATGACTTCTTAAGAAGTGGTGTGACGTGGGCGTATTTGAAATCATCAGGAAAACAGCCAGAGCAAAGAGATGCATTTACGATATTTGTTATTAGTCCAATTAACGTATCGATACATGCTTTTAGCAATATTTTTGGAAATGGATCAAGTTCATTCTATCCTGCGGTAAAGGTCTCGTATATATCGCGTCCTTTGTCGCTGATGTACGTCATGAGGTAGTTTACCTTCTGACCTTCAGGTTTCGTTGCAAGCGGTTCTTTGACACTAAACTCGCAGTGATGTTTGAAGTGCCGCCATTCCTTGTCTAGATTAGCCGCTTGCCAAAATTCATGCAGGGTTTTTCACCGGGGTTTGCCCTGTAGACAGCCCGTTTCAAAATGTATCGTTCTCCGGTAAACAAACACTCACTGCGTGTCGATGCCGTGCAACGTCGCGGAGTCTGCGGTAATTCTAGTCGCCCCGGTCATCCCCGGTCTACTGCAGTCAATAATGCTGGAGATGGGCGACATAGAATCGGGTGATGACCGAGCGATGCCTTGTTGCAAATTTCCAGAGTCATCTTTCGGCAAATGGTCCGCTGGTTTCCGTCGTCTTTCACGCCCGACGGTGCCTGGAATTAACTTACACATTATAGTTCGTAGTTTCGGTCTCTAAAACAACTTTTTACATTATTTCAGAGCTATTTCAAGACACCATGTAGCCTATCGTGACTCGACTATGGAATGGCGGTGTGGTAACTCTGTACGTTTATTGACGGCTTGCCGCTACTCGTGTACATGCGCAGTCGCTGTGATCTTAATGATATAGATTCACGCTAAATGTCACAGGCGTGAGTCATTTAAGTCCCACGTGCTGTTTCGTCAATTATTCTTACTTTGGCGTCTTTTCCTTTGTTTTTAAAAAGATGCGTTCACGTCTTGTACATGTTGTCGGATGCCATTGTTCCAGTGAAATTAATAAAATACTAATAATACACATTAATGCATCTATTTGGTAAAAATTTCAAAATTGCCGACGACTTCGTGATAATCGTCCGACTGCTAGATAAAACCGGCGTTGTGATTGGTTGTCTTATGCGACCTAGTACGGATAGCGTCTTTGCGATTCACTTATAAAAGCTAACAGGCGCTTTTAAGTTACACCAAGCGCGTTCGTGATTGGTCGCTAAGGCAAGGAGCGTTTGACACACGTGTCACGTACGCGCGTTTCATTTTGTTTTTCGCGGGGAGACGTCAGGGCTTGTTATATGTTAGCAAGGGGCTATACGTACACATACTAATTTTATGAACAGGTAGGCAGAGTTATACGTACACATACGTTCATCCAGTGTATATTATTTAGCGTCCAAATTAGACTGATACTGATTAGAACAGTCGCAAAATACATACATTGTAAATGTTGTCCTGCAGTTATCTTAAGACATTGGACACACGACGCAAATAGGTGCAATGTGGAACAGCAATTACTTTTGCATTTATGTAATAAAATTCTAGAACATGCACAAAACTAATAACTAATTAATTTAACTTTAATCGAGCTGGCATATTATTCTC
>JAHLWY010006376.1:0-60000 GCA_020002185.1 Paraescarpia echinospica | reverse complement strand
CACATTATTTGTATGTTAAACAATATTCGCTTGACGCTCGATATGGTGCTTCGTGTAACAGGTGATTTCAACAGTGCAACAGACACAAATGTCGCAAAAGACAGCGTGAAGGGATATGCATTGCAAGATGGCTGCAACGCGAAGCAACTGAAGGAAGGTAGGGACTTTGGATGTTTAGAACAGCAAGTAGTTGTAGTCTGTTTATATATAGCATTTGGATGGGTACAACAAGAACATTCTTTATTGTTGACTAGTCTATTCACGGCGGCAGGCACGCGCGCTCAAGAAAAGAACATGGTTATTGTCTTTAAACGTTACTTTTGTATGGCATCGTAATGTAGACACGTATAGACAGACAAGATTTAACAAGATTTAACAAGATTGCCATCCAGAGAATTAACTCTAGATGGCAGGTGGACAAGGAAGCCCTTTGGCTTATCGAGAGTCCAACCCTTTTATCTACATATATCCAGCCCTTCTGAGGTATGTGTCGATTTTATTTTTAAACATATTCACACTACTAGCACCCACACAATCATCAGATAATCTGTTCCATTCATTTACAGTCCTTTGTGAAAATGAGAACTTTCTCACGTCTAATCTACACTGCTCCTTTACTAATGTAACTTTATGTCCTCTAGTCTTTCTATCTTTCTTAACTGAAAAAAACATATTTCTATCAATATTTTCATAACCATTCAATATTTTAAACACTTCTATCTGATCTCCTCTCAATCTCCTGGTCTCTAGTGTTGTTAAACCACATTCTTTTAGGCGTTTTTCATAACTAAGATCCCTCAGTTTTGGTATCATTTTAGTCGCTCTCCTCTGTACTCTTTCTAGCATATCTATGTCCTTCTTGCGGTATGGCCTCCACGCTTGTATACAATATTCTAAATGAGGCCTAACTATTGTTTTGTACAGCGGTATTATTAATTCTTTTTCTTTATATGCTATATTTCGCCTAATCAATCCAAGGATTTGATTTCCCTTTGAAGCTGCAATTCCACACTGCTCTGAAACCTTCATGTCAGCACTAATTGTCAGCCCTAAGTCTTTTTCTTTTACAGTAGTACTTAGTACAGTTCCCCCCATTGTATATTCTACATATTCGTTCCCATGTCCTGTGTGGAGGCATTTACATTTCCCAAAATTGAACAACATTTGCCACTTTTCAGACCATTTGATCAACCTGTCAAGATCATCTTGTAAATGCTGTCTATCACCATCACTTTTAATCCTTCTAAACACTTTTGTATCATCTGCAAATTTCAACACCTTGCTAGCTATATCATCGTCCAAATCGTTTATATATATTAAGAATAATATAGGTCCCAGTACTGATCCCTGTGGAACCCCACTCAAGACTGATTTCCAGTTTGAAGCCTCCCCATCAACAACTACCCGTTGTCTTCTGTCAATCAGCCATTTTTCTATCCAGTTAATTATACCATTTCCTATGCCATGGGCTTTAGTTTAAGCAGTAATCTCTGATGTGGCACTTTGTCGAAAGCTTTTTGAAAATCTAAGTAGATGATATCTACTGGTGATCCATCATCTACCCACTTAGTGATATCTTCCAAAAAACATAACATATTTGTTAAGCATGACCTCGCTTTTAGAAACCCATGTTGAGATGGGTTTATCAAGTTATGTTTAACAAGAAAATCCACCATGTGATCTTTAATTAGTCTTTTTAATAATTTACAAATCACTGATGTTAAACTCACTGGTCTATTGTTCTCTGACTTGTTTCTCGAACCTTTTTTAAATAACGGTATAATGTTTGCTTCTTTCCATTCTAAAGGAACCACTCCCTCTTCTAATGACAAGTTGAAAACTGTTGCAAGCGGTATGCTAATTTGTTCTACAATTTCCACTAGTAGTTTGGGTGGAATACCATCCACTACAGGTGATTTATTTTCCTTCATAGCCCTAATTTTCTTAGCTACCATTTCTGGGGTTACAATTAACTGTCTTAAATATTCTGATTCTGCCCTCTTGAACTTAGCCTCTGGTACTGGCAGTGAACTAGTGTCTTCTCTGGTAAACACTGAACTAAAATACTCATTTAGGTCTTCAGCCATTAAGAATCCTTCTGATATTATATTTCCAGCACTATCTTCTAGAGGACTGACCTTATCCTGAACTTTCTGTTTGCTTCGAACATACGCATAAAAACTCTTGCTGTCATGTTTTATATTACAAGCTAATTTATGTTCATAGCTTCTCTTTGAATTTCTAATTTCAGCTGTAGCTTGGTTTAGTGCTTCTTTATAAAGGTTGTAGTCTTCGTCATTGCCAGTACGTCTATAAGACTTCCACATCATTTGTTTATACTTAATTTTTCTAATGGCTTCTTTCGATAAGTATTTCTTTCTGGTCCGTTTCCCTTGTTTTTTGAAGGGAACAAATTTATCTACGATGCACTCTATTTCATTCTTTAAGATATTCCAGCATTCTGTTGCTGTCTTATTCTTCAGTGTATTATTCCAGTCTATCTTTGCTAAATATTTCCTCATTTCCTTATATCTTCCTTTGTGGAAATTTCTCCTCAACTGCTTTTTATTATTTATTTCTGATTTTACTTTAATGGTAAAATGTATCTGGTTGTGATCACTACTTCCAAGAGGCTCACATAATTTAACATTGTCAACTAATTCATTCTGTGAGGAAAAAACTAAGTCTAACACATTCTCTCCCCTGGTTGGTTCTAGCACATGTTGAGAAAGGAAACTATTTTGTACTAAAACTAAAAACTTGTGGTCCTCACTACCCATACTCTGTAGAGATTTCCATTTTATATGCCCATGGTTAAAATCCCCCATAATAACACAGTCCGTTTGCTCACTTCCCTTATAGCGTTTTGTATTTTTTCATTCTCTTCTATGCTTATGTTTGGACTTCGATAAACTAATCCAACTGTTAACGTTGAGTTTCCTGTAACTATGTTACACCAAACAGCTTCTTCGCAATCTGCTTCTCTGTCTAATTTTATTTCATAAGCCTGGATAGATTCTTTAATATATAAAATAACTCCACCTACCCTTCTTCCTATTCTATCTTTCCTAAACATTACATATCCTGTCAGTCCCAATTCGGCATCCGATATATCGGTGGTTGCCCATGATTCGGTTATACCTATTATGTGAGGGTCAATATCTTCTACCATAATGTTTAGTTCATTTCTTTTGTTTACTATACTCCTTGCATTTAAACAAACACATTTATACCCAGCTTCAGAACAGTTTTCCAGACTGTTCTTTGCTGAATTATTTTTGCTGCCTTTATCTATGCCTCCAGTTTCAGGCTTCTCTGCGAGTCCCCCCTGCGAATTTAGTTTAAATAGATGCAACCTGTCCCACTGTCAACAGATCGCAGCAGATTCTCTGAGAATACTGCTGCCCCCTTTCCACTTAGATGGAGGCCATCTCTCATGTACATATCTTCTCTCCCAACAAAGTACCCCCATAAATCTATGAATCCCACGCCCTCTTCCTCACACATCTGCTCAACTAGTGCGTTGATCGCCATCCTCTTACAGTTTCTGTATCTTGCCCCCCTTCCTCCCATTACTGGCAAAATTCCTGAGAGAATAACCTGTTCCACTCTTGTCTTCTTTAGCTTCCTCACTAGATGTCTGTACTTCTGAACTATACCAGTTGTTCCCTCCTTGTCTGCATTGTTTGTCCCAACGTGTACTAGTATAGACCCTCCCTTGCCATGCCCCAATACCTTCTCTACCCTTTCGGTCACATGCTCTATCCTAGCCCCCGGTAGACATACAACAACGTCCTTCCCCTCGCATATAGTCTTGTCTGTTTTTCTCAAAATTGAATCGCCCATAAACACTCTCTCTTTTCTCTTTGCCCCCTCAATCACTGCCTCGGAGTAGCTCCTCCGGTTTGCATATGTCTGGTTGTTGTCTTTTCCTCTTGCCATCTTCTCTCCTGTCACATTCTCTTCCATTCCCTTCTTTCCTGTCGCGTTTTCTCTTATCCCCTTTCCTCCTGTCATCTTCTCTTCTAGCACATTTACTCTCACTTCCTTTCGTCCCTTCTTCTTTCCTCCCATCACATTTTCTTCTCTCCTCTCCCGTCCCTTTTCCCCGGCTACCTCCTTCACTACGGTCACTTTCTCCCCTGTCACCTTCACGCATGTCATGTTTTCTGTTTTTTGCTGAACACTCTGTCTTCTTCCATCAGTCTTCTGTCTCACAGTCTTACCAACTGCCTCTGTGGTATCTACCTCTTCACCACCTGTATCACTGTCGTGTCTCTCCTCGTTCTCTACAGTCTGACTACCTGCTGATCTATCCCCACTGGCCCGTTTTCTCTTCCTCTGCCGAACACTTTTCCTCCGTCCCTCTGTTTTATCAATGTCTTGTTCCTTCACACCGGTCACCTTCCTTCCTCTCAGTCTCCTTTCTTCAGTCTCCGTGTCACAACTCTGCTCCTTCTGTGTTGTAGAATTATCAACTCTCTCCGCGTCATCCCTCTCTGCTCCATCTATTTCTATGTTGAGTCTCGCCTCCATCTCCTTCACTATATCCGTCAACTTACACACCTCCTTCATCAGACATTCCACCCTCAAACACCCCATACACCGAAAGGTGAATCCGTCATCTTTGGTCTCTGCCCATGATTTTGGACAGCCAGACAACGCAAAATCCACCCAGCTCTGGCAGTCGTTGCAAACTAGGTGTCGTTTTGCCCTGAGTTGCCGCTTGCAAGGTGCCATATCAGAATTTATTTATGTTCAAAGTAGTTTTATGTAGTCTTTGAAAAGACTTTTCTGTGTACAATTTACACCAGATTGTTTAGGTTATAGTTAGTTATATTTGTTAACACACAGTGACACACCGTGCCTTACCTAGTTACGATGTCGATGACAATGTATTCAAGTTAGGCTTAGATACAAGGTAGTCTTTACAAAGACTGTTTCCTGTGTACTAGTATACACTTTAAAAGATTGCTATTTCAGGTTTTAATTACTCATCTAACTACACCGATTATCTCAAATAACGCTATTCTATTGTCGTTCACGGTACGCTAACTTCGCCAGTGACCTACTTTGTAAACAACGTTCCGATTACATTAACGTCCCCAATTATCGCTCGCAAATCGCCTACTTTTAATCTACCCTAGATTACTCCCTCTAGCTAACTTTTAACAAAAAATATTGCTTAATATATATCTATAATTACGTTATGTATCCTATACGCTCAATAATACCACTTATCTTGATCAAATATCCTTATATTTTCGCAAGTTTGCTGCACCAAATTCAAATCAATTCACCACCGGAAGTCCCCCAAATGATTTTTTGACATGTACATACGCACTCGCGTAATGTATTCATAGAATATATTGTCAATCACAATGCAAATACGCACACGCTTGTGCTTGGCCGATTATAGTTACTTTAATTGGCAATGATCAAAGTACTAGATACAAATGTATCTTCACTTAAAGTACACAAAAAGATGCCGGCGTCTCGAGTTCAATACCCGGACCGGGCAGGTATGGTATATTTGGTATAAAAACCTGGCTCTCAACATTGGGGATTGTGTATCCCTCGTGACTCGTTAATCACGTTAATGTCGGTCCCGTCTAAATTTGGGACATAAAAGCACCACTGAAGACGACAAGCATCCTGGCAGTGACCACCCTCGGTGCCAGCATAGAAAGGTCGGCTTGGCGATAATGTTCTGAAAAAAGCTGACTAGTTGAATGAGACCTCATAAGATCATAACATTGTAACCACTATATATACAGACTAGTCAGTTAATAGAACCTTACCTGGAAACAACTAGAACCAGAATAAATGCACTAGTTGAAACATTTATTAATGTAACGCACCATGGCAGAGTAAACATAAGTTCTCCCATCATCTCTTCCCTTTTATAATTCTCCATTTATGCCGCACTGTATATTGTACTTCATCCGTTGTTGGTATATTACATAGACAATAAATATGATTTGACTTTTGGAAGTTTCCCCACTGTGTGCGCCATCTTGGATTCGCCCCTACTGGCGTCAACCTTAACTATCCATGAACTTGCATACATCAGAATATATATAATAGATTAGTAATATTATGTACGCCGCGTACACATATGTTTACTACATCATATCATGTAATATAACATACGACCAAAGTTTTAATACCGTTCTAACCAATAAATAACTTAAATAGTTGTAGGTATGCAAGATTATTTAATGTTGAAGTTCACACACCACAATTCCGGCTGCCTGTGTTTGGCAGGGTATAAAGGCAGGTAAATTTTCTATGTTAATTGCAGCTTGACGTTCTCAATATATAGGGTTATATCACGTGGCATGGATGACCACAACGTCTATGGGAACGACGTATGGCTTAGGGGCCGATATATCCCTCCCTTGCAGAGTACAGCCACACGGGGTGGGTCAGCTGTGAGAGATCAGGATTGTGACACTACTTTCCAGAGTAGCGTTATGAGGAGCAACCGATGAGATGTCCCGAGCCGATCATTGGTGCAGTTAGTTCTGTACCATAGGCAGTAACGGCTCCAGTGTCTCCCACTTCCTGATTCTCTCTTTTGTCTTGCATAAATTATTTTTATATTGTATATAAATGGTATAACAAATGTAGTAGAATGTGGCATGAAGATTTTTGCGGATGATACAAAATATACCACCAAATTTCAACAAGACAACGTTGCTTAGATCTGCAGAAAGACTTAGACAAATTACAGGAATGGGCTGAGAAGTGACAGTTAACTTTAATTATAATTGGGCACCCAGAATTTAACCACACCTTGACTACAGCAGCAGGTACAAATCCTCTGGAGTGTAGCCATGTCGAGAAAGACCTAGGCATCCAGGTTGACGATCAGCTGAGATTCACACAACACATCCAAAAGGCTGTATCAAATACAAACAATTTGCTGGGTGTAATTCGTCGTACGTATCAATATCTAGATAAGACAACCTTTCTCCCTCTTTATAAGGGACTTGTCCGACCATCTTTGGAGTATGGCGTAGCAGTCTTGTCTCCAAAGTATCAGTATGATATTGATGCTGTGGAGGCTGTCGAAAGAAGAGCGACACGAGTGGTGCCAGAATTAAAACATTATGATTACGAAACGAGACTATAGGTCCTAAGCTTACCAACGTTAACATATCGTAGAATACGAGGGGACGTTATTAATGTTTACAACTACTTGAATGGCATATTTACTTGCACGCGCACTATATTTAACCTGGACCTGTACGAAGGAACACGAGGGCATTATTTAAAGTTGTATAAAAACAGGAGTAAACGAGAAATAAGGAGTATGTATGTATGTATGTATGTATCTCCTCTGAGGCGACGGTATGATAGCTTTGGTAATTTCAGTCACTGTAAACGTTCTTTGTATTCAAGGTCTTTGAAACCAGGAATTGATTTGGTTGCACTGTGCTGAACTTTTTCAAGAGCTGTAATATGTGTCATTAAGAAAGGACTCCATACCTGATTATCGTATTCAAAGTGTGGACGAACGTGATACTTACAAATTGTAGAAAAAGACTTTTCATCCATGTGATCGAAAGTACGTCAGATTATCTCCACCATCGACTTGGCTTTATTAATTTTTTTCTGACATATTTTCCTCAACATTAAGCACTTCTAACAAGGATTATCGTAACATAAAATGCTTTAGTTGCGCAATAACATATCAAAACTTTAAGGAGACCGGATCGAGCCAGTCTCCTTAAAACAACAGTCTCCTGTATGCAGTGAAATATGCATAGACGTTCCTCCATATGCTGTATATATATAGTATTATATATGGAACTTCACTATTAAGGTCACAGTTGGGACTGCATAAAAGAAACCTGAATATCGAGGTGACCATATTAGTGGGACTAATTTCCTATACTTTACACTATATATGGAACTAATGTGGGACTGTCCTAGGGTGACCTTATTTGTAATGTGGGAGTATTAATGAGGTGACCGTAAATCGAGTTTCAACTGTAACTATATGATATGTGTGGATGTAGATATTAATTAATTAACTCTTTTTTGGCAGGGTCACCCATAATGGGGTGATGACATATGCGTCGTTTTGTGGACTTAACCTTCTACAAGTGCATCTACTAGTGAGTGTAATGTGGTTGGTGTGGAACTTGAAAACACGTATTCAACAACAAAAGCAATTGATAGTGTTCTGCATATATACTCGTAACATAGCAAACTCACTTTTGGTGACATGTCTATCTCGTTTCCTTAAAATTGTTGTAAATGAACTAGCTCCGGCTCTTAGATGTCTATTCCAGCAATCCTATAACCAAGCAACAGTCCCAAAACAGTGGCGCAAAGCACTAGTTACAGCAATTCATAAGAGCGGTCCAAATTCAGACGCCTCCAACTACCGACCCATATCCTTGACCTGCTTGTGCTGTAAAATCATGGAACACATAATCCTAAGTCATGTCGCCAAACATCTTAACACTCATAACATCCTTATTAATGAACAACATGGATTCAGGAACTGCCTCTCAACTACAACACAACTCATAAACTCTACTAATGACTGGTCAGAAACACTAAATAAAAAAAGTCAGACTGATGTAATCTTACTAGACTTCAGTAAAGCGTTTGATAAAGTTGCTCATCACCACCTATCAGATAAATTAAACTACTACGGCATCCGAAATAACACTCTTGGCTGGATCAATAGCTTCTTATCCCACCGTATACAATCTGTTTCAGTCAATGACACACATTCTTCCTGGGCTAATGTCACTTCCGGAGTTCCCCAGGGATCTGTCCTGGGGCCGGTCCTATTCCTTCTATACATAAACGACATCAAGGAACAAATAACTTCAACAATCAAACTCTTTGCAGACGACAGCATCCTATACAGAGAAATAAATAACACAAACGATCAACATATATTACAAAACGATTTAGAAACCCTCACAACGTGGACTAAGAAGTGGTCAATGAATTTCAATGTTAAGAAATGTGCAGTCCTCACCATCACACGCAAACGAAACCCCAAACTGTATCAATATACATTACTGGGAAAATCACTAAACAATGTTCAAAAGCACGACTACCTTGGAGTCACAATATCACATGACCTAAGATGGAATGATCACTGCACCAAAATAACCACCAAAGCCAGCCGCACACTTGGACTCTTAAGAAGAACACTGTCACTTTGCTCACAAAATGTCAAAGAAACAGCTTATCAAACCCTTGTCCGACCACAAGTTGAATATGCCAGCGAAGTCTGGAATCCCAACACAGCAACATAAATTAACTGCATAGAACAAATCCAAAGAAATGCAGCAAGATTCATCTTCTCCGACTACCGAAAGGATACACATATTAAACCACTCATAAACAAACTCAACTGGGACTCCCTCCACACACGTCGCCTCATTCAACAAGCATCAATGTTTTACAAAATCCACTACCACATGATCAACATCAGTCCTCCGCCATGTTTCCAGCATGCCACACATATCTCCAACAGAATCGACCATCCACTTAAATATACCGACACAATAATTCCAACCATCAATGCATATAAATATGCATTCTACCCCAGAGCAGCATCCATATGGAACAGACTCCCACCATCTGCTGTTCTACACATCACGCCATCACTGCCAGCCTTCCTGTGTGTCGCCATGCCAGCCATCAGGGAAATGCAACCCTTGCATGGCGTCCACATCCTTTAAAGCTACAAACTTATGTATATAGTGCACCACTTGTTCTTATCCGCGCTTTTGTTTGTTTTTTGTTGGTTTTCATTGTTTTTCTTTCTTTAATTTGAACAATCTTCTACACGATTTTTTCCCTTTTTGTTCGACTGCTCTGACGTTACGCACCGCTCAAATCCCAGTTTAGCTGTGAACAGCTGTAAAGGGATTACTACATCAAGCATCAAGCATCCCCACACTAAATTTCCTCCCAATGATTCATTGTGTTGCCCAAGGGGATTATTGGGGTCAAAACACCAATACAGTTTCTGAAATAGGGGATTGCTGTGAACGTCCATAAAAAATTATCATGCTCGTCAAGCCATTTCAATTCAACATAATCCATGTACTGGATTGCACATATGAGTTTGCGTAATTTTTTGTGTGATTCTAAATGTAGATATATTAGTAGAAGTGGTTTTCTGTTGGAATGCTCTTGAAATTTATCTGGGGTTTTAACATTTTTTGTGTATGTAGCTGGTTTTCCATTGAAATGCTGTTGGAATAAACTTTTTAAATATTACGATTCGTTACGTTAGACTGGTGCAGAGACCCCCACACAAGCGCTTCGTCACGCTTGCCCACAGAACTCCCTCCGTGCTTTGTTAGACGGCCCCTTACATAATGTACATGTAACTAAATGTGATTTTTGGAAGAGCATCCAAATGTAATTTACTTTCACAAGTTCTTTGTATGGAATATGTTTGAATTAGTTATTATTTGAACTGTAAAATTTAATTATTCCAATATGTAATGCAAAATTGGTTTTCTGTTACAGGAGCGGGCCGGCGGCTTAATATAACAAGTTAGAATTTAAACAGTTGGGAGCCTAGCACTGAAAAAGTGGGTTTATAGGTTTGTTCCGATAGTTTCGTAACAAGTATATATTGTATTATTTTCTGTCAATTGATACACACATACGATATTATCTCTTTTGTGAAACATTAACTCATTAAAAAAAATTCACATGTGTGTATGTACCATATGACTTTTCCTAACAATGTAAACAATACATTTGTGACCGAATGCTGTTAAAGTATTGCGTTGTAAATGCAGACATACTATGTCATTTGTTTGTTTAAAAACTCTTGAACTGTGTTGTTTAAGACAATAACGTTTCAGTGTTGTGTGTGGCAGGTTCGATCTCTGCTAGTGTTTAATATCCAAACACTACTGGTTGTGCACACACACTTATTCCACTCAATAACTTCAGCCATTTACAATAACTCCACCTAAACTAAGTTAATTCCACTTAAACAAATATTGGAAATAGTTCAGCAAATTAGCATTAGGAGGAAAGGAGCAAACTTGCATGCTTTCTACAGAAAGACGTCGGTAGGCGACCACATGCTAATGTTCGACAACTACAACTGTACTCTAGTATGAGAGGCTATACTGCTGATACATACATCTTCTGGGGTGTTTGCCAAGGATGGGTGCAGTACTTGGATATGCACTGCTGTAATGCAATAGTCAATTTTTTTAGTTTTAAATGTAGTTGTTTGCAAAACTTTGGATAATACCGATCTGTTTTACCAGGTACTTTTGTTGGTTGTGCAATTTGAACTGACATGTTTCATACAGTATGGACATTAATCACTATTGTATTTGTCTGCATTCTGAAAGAAATTAATCTTGTATATTGCAAGGTATATTATGTCCTGATGTTATTGTTTCTAGATTATTAGGGTTTCACTGTATCATATGAACACTTGATATAACAAGATGAAATTTGTGTAACAAATTTATTTACACATATATGATCATTTACACACGTTGAATAATATTAGGCATTGGTAATTGGTATAACAATAATATCTTCAGACAAACATGTGTATTAAAACAGGCAATTCTCTTTTACTTTACCACATTATTTAATTACGAATCGACTTGCTCATTGCTTAGTTCTTGATGTGTTTACCATAAAGGTGCATTATATTCAACAATATGTTGCCAGTTGAGTTTTTAAATACAAGTTTCAAGAGACAGTGTTAATGAATATCAAATGTTTCAAGCAAGTTCAAGTTAGGGAATAACAAAATAATGTTCTTCTTGAGGAACCATTGTTTCTTTATATAAAAATAAATAATACACAAGTTACTATTGATAGTATACATACTTTAATCGTGTGAACTTTGCTTATTACCCCAACACAAACAAAAACCCAACATTACCAAGCTAAATGTAGATCTATATACCATAAACTGTGTTCATCTTGGAACCAATGAGCATCCCAGTTTTCACCATGTCAGATATCAACAACTAGACAAGCATGTCGATAAATCATTAAATAATTTACTACGAAAACCTAACGTTTCTTTACCGTGTGCTTTTGAGATTTCCATTGTAACATACTGACATTTAAAATATAAGGCAACAATGTTACATTCTGAACATATATATAATTAAACCACACATATTTCATCTACATGTAACTCTACAAAACTAAAAATGGGCCAAGATGCCCTGAAATCCTTTGGACTAAATTGTGAGTTTGTAATTATTAATCAAATGGTTTTTGGTGAATCATAGTTACAGATCATTAAGGGTTACGATGGAAGTAAAATGTTTACATGTTTAGTGGAGACTGTATACATGCCAGTGAAGATACACCTGGAAATGAAATATTCGAGCACGAGACTGTTGATTATGTGTTGTTATATGAAAATTGGGTCTTTTATTATAACAGATTGCTTGGTAAGTATTCTAAAACTATGTCAGCTCTTCTAATCGTTGACATTTGGTTGTTTCAGGTGTCAGAATACCAGTGATCACAATGTCAACACATACATCGACGTGACACAGAAGCCACGTGTAGGATGATAACAACCAAGATAAAAGTCTTACAAAGCTGGGTTTCCTGTCTATATTGATACAAAATGAACCGATTTACATAGTACCATGTCTACACAAGGCATAGCATGTAAATAGAAAAGAAAGTAGAATGCATTTTTTGATTTGATGTCAATAAAAGTGTCCAGAATATTAATTTTCTATGTTTGTCACCTACAGGTGACAATATATCTTTAACCAATAGATACCACAGTCAAACCATTTTAAAGATAATTAAACGAACATCAAAATAAACACAACTTGCAATTATATAAAAAAAATCGTTTTGAAGATACAGCTTAAAACCTACAGGCACCCAGAAATGGTGAAATATGTGGCAGCAACATGGAAAACAGGGATGCATGCTAATTAACCTGGCCTGGTGCACACAAGCAAGTCAGTATCATAAACTTGCCTACCCAGGTTCTGCCAGTGCAGTAGGGATTCCTATTACACATTAATCACAGCCCACATGGAGGCATTCTGTTTGACACTTGGACAATGGCAGGCAGTGGGCTTAGGCTGTTCAATAAAGAGGCTTACAGCTGCCCAGGTTCCATCAGTGCAGTAGAGAAATAGGGAAAATGTGATAATTTCGAATTTGAAATTTACCAGTGGGGGGGTTACAATGATTCAATCAAGTAGAGATTTCTTGTGTATAGTGGCACTACCACATGAAATACAGGCAAAATTGGACAATTTACCAGTTTGGGGATCTTGGGGGGTTAGAATGATTCAATCAAATACAGATTTCTCGTGCATAGTGGCAGTACCCAAGGATGTCTATGCAAAATTAGAGAAAAAGTTGCTCAATGGTTTCCGAGATATGGCAGCTAACGGCACAAGGCGGACAGCAGAGCGATTGCATAAGTCCATTGAACCTTCGGCCCAAAGGACTAAAAGCACAAAGGGACTTAATCACTCTTGCAGTGGAAACTTGAAAGGAATGACATTCCCCTGTTAGCAGTTTAAGATCAAGATACTACACTGGCTTGTTGTTCCTTAGGTGCACGAGGAAAACAAAACGTGACTACCAGGTATTTCAATTCGTAGAAAACACTTTATTCACTCAAATCTAGCTCATCTCCGCAATCTCTGTGATGTTAAAGAAATTTGACGACGGATGCAATTTCACATTAATGGAGACATACAATGAGATCATTTAACGAAAATAAATATGCTTACCAGCATGCTTATAATTTTAACAACACTCACTGATATTTACATACACAAAGCACACCTTTCAACAACAGGTCGAGAGGTTGACTGGAAATAACAATAAATAAAATGTTAGTTCGGTGATTTTCTGAATAACAGCGTTTGTTATAAATTTATACACACATTCTGCAGTGTAGCTTAGAAACCATTCCACCATATCGCAATTCTAGACTGGGTATTATCGGACTAAAATGTTGACATTGTGACCGACTCTGATGATACATTATGAAGAATTAATATACTAACTTGGAGGCAGAATAAGTGCTTTTCCTCTCAGGTGCCACGGTCCACTCCCGATACCTAAGTTCGTGCGTGTCCATGGACCATTTTACTGATACCAACTAATACAAAATTCAACAAATTCACTTCCTTTTAATACAAACACTTTACTCTGACAATTTTGTGAAGTTGGGACTACCATTTTTGACTTATAACAGTTAATTAAAATACAACATTTCATGAGAAATGTGACCACTGAAGCAAATGACGAACACGTTTCGATGTGTTTGGCAAAGGGCACTGGCACACACTCGGTGGCCTCTGACTCGCAAGGGTAACATCACCACTGAAAGGGCTGCTTCATTTTGTGAGTGAAGACATCTCACTAAATATGACGTCTGTGACAACAGCAGAGATCTTACATTACCAACTGTTGCAGCACCCTTCATGTCTCACCTGAAGATGACACATGAATACAATACCTTATGAATCGTTCACAATTCTCATTTACACAAATTTTCCTAGAAATCAGCCAAACATTCAGACATAGGAGAAGAGAACATGTCAAATACAAAACATAAAATAACATACGTTGACAAGATTGAACAAAACAAACAGTTTCAGTGACACAGATCTATGAGTGAGAATGTAACATATTCAGTTGTCTACAACATCAAAAACAATTTACTAACCAACCACTTCGATTGACAATCTTCTCTGTTATGCAAATCGCAATGTACATATATGTTTAATTTTAATATAGAAAACCTTCATCAGGCAAACGAGGGTTAAACAAATAAAAAAACCTATCTTGTTCTCTTGGGACAGGTAACCTACCCACATATTTAATCAGCATTATATGGGATAATTAACTACAACACTTTTAATTCTACCTTTTACATCCATCAGTGGGGAAAGCAAAAACAAACTACACCATTAGACATAATTCAATACATCAATATTGGCGGGGAAACAATAAGACAGAGTACTGAGAGGAGGTGTCTTTATAAACCATGAGCATCTCTGTTATATATCCACAGGGACTGACGCATACAATAGACACTGGTCATACGGGGGATAAAGTAATTACTTGTCTGATGGAGCTGTCCGTTTGGAAATTTTCAGTCTTGTGTCACAATCCTGTAAAGTACAACACAAGTCTAACCCACACTAATGAGACTGAAATGAATTCCACCATCAGATAGTCTAGCACAACTGAACGGAAGTCCATCGTCAGGCAGTTTCAGTCTGACTATCACTGACACACACCAACACATTCACAAGTTAGAAAACGGTTCATTTCAAAAATAAATAAATTACAATAATCTTAATTTCGTGTAAGTGATGCCTGATGACGTCATGATTTGAAACCATTTCTTGCCTGTTGAAGTATGTCTGTAGCTGTAGCATGAAGACTGTCTTGATGCTGAGCTAACTACCCTGTGTGTCTGGCTGTGGTGCTGGTGTCTGAAGAATGTCTGTAGCTGTAGCATGATGACTGTCTTGACACTGAGCTAACTACCCTGTGTGTCTGGCTGTGGTGCTGGAGTCTGAAAACAGAAAACAATGATTATAATTATGTATTCTTTTGTAAATATTAGTTGTTAGGTCGTCCATCTTGTACTGCCTGAGAACAACGAAGCCGTCGAGGATGTTACTGGCGCGTCTCGCACACTCCAGACACTCGACCACATGCTTCTTGTCTTGCTCCATCACAAACAGGATGTTGAACGCCTCCACCTGGTGGTAGCAATGCCAAGCTCACGTCACATGACATCAAATTCAGAAATCTGATTGGCTATTTTATGTAAAGTCCTGACAGTTTTGAAAAAAATATAAATATGCATTGTAAATATACTACCACAAAAGAAATAATTTCAGAAAGGATATTACTTTAATTACTTTTTCAAAAGAAGTGATTTCTATGATCATAACACTTTTGAGGATATAAAGGGAGATTGTCTGTTTGTTGTTATTGTAAAATCATAATATGCAGTGTAGACTATATCTATTGTAACATACTGGCCGCCCAAAGGTGCTCTAATTCACCCCACAGGAGGTGTTAACTTTTTTGTCACAAAGATGTTCACATAAATTCGCAAATATGGTCGCAAAGTTCACAAAGATGATCGCATAAGTTCACAGAGATGGTCACATAAGTTCACAAAGATGGTCGCACCAGTTCACAAAGATGGTCATACAAGTTCACAAAAGATGGTTGCACAAGTTCTCAAAGATTGTCGCATAAGTTCATAAAGATAGTCGCATAAGTTCACAAAGATGGCCGTATAAGTTCACAAAGACTTCGGATCACTCAAAACCTAAAGCCCCAACACCAGGTACTGGTGGTGGTTTGAACAAATACAAAAACTACACTTATGAGAACACCCCTTTATATATCATCAATGAGATTTTTTGTATATAAAATTTACATGATGCATCATTTCGCGTGACACCAACCTCGCAATTGCTGCAGTAGTGCGCCGCCTCATTCACTGCGTGTCCGCAGAACTTCACCTCCTTGCCTAGAGAGTGGGCGTAGTCGCCGTACAATGCTAATGTAGAATATTTAGTATGATCGTTAATGATAATTAATGTCTCGTCCAAAAACGCAAGCAAAGTCAATAAGAAATATAGTTTAATTTCGCCGTCAACTAAAAACTATCTTTTTAATAATGCATAACATGCTTAGCTTCTTAGCAGTTCCGTCCATCTGTTGACGACTTGTGCTCTAGCTCTACTTGACAATGAGAACGCTTAATCCTTTGGATTTATTGCGCCATTGACCTTAGATTTTCAGAGGATATTTGCGCTAAAGAAGTAATTCCATTATCATTGTTATTGTTACAATGTTCTGGAAACCATGTGCCGTGTAGAAGTTCAGCAACCTCTCAGATTCGTCTTCCGTCAAGCTGGTGAAGTCGGACATAGCCTTTGTTAACAAGGCTTTCTCTCGAGTCGTCCAAAACAAGAGGAAGTCCTCCAGAAGAAAGTCGTCATCTACCACGGAGTCTGTGACCAACTTGATGAGGGTAGACCTGGCCAGGATCGAGGGGACAGTCCCTGTCATAGCTACAGAGTGGGAGAGAATGCGTCCGAGACACTCAAACTTCCACGATTCCTTCCTGGTCCTGTGTCTCTCCAAAAACACGTGAAGAGGTCTCTTGTCAAACCTTTACAATCAAGCCCTGGTTCCCCAACAAACTCGACTAAGAGTTTCTTGTTTGCTAATTTCTCATCTCCGTAGAGTTCAAACACGTCAGCAACCAGCGCCTTGCGGACAATGTAGACGTTTTGTCTGCTCCATTTGTGCAACGTTGTAGAGCTTGAAGCCCTAGAAACAAACACACAAAATGTCATATGCCTGTTTGTTTGTGTGTGTATGTACGTGTGTGTGTGTGTGTGTGTATGTACGTGTGTGTGTATGTGTGTGTGTGCGTGTGTATGTGTGTATGTGTGTCTGTGTGTGTGTGTGTGTGTGTGTGTGTGTGTGTGTGTGTGTGTGTGTGTGTGTGTGTGTGTGTGTGTGTGTGTGTGTGTGTGTGTGTGTGTGTGTGTGTGTGTGTGTGTGTGTGTGTGTACTAGCTGCCAACTGAGGACCTGCATGTGTTTACACACCCGTCAACTGAGGACTTCAAAACAAGTGGGGACCTGATTCCAAGTCCCCACTTGTTTTTTATTTTAATGAGTGCAATAAAGTTGCCTGAGCTGTGTTTTATGAAAATTCGCAAAGTTCTCATTTAGCAGTTTTAGTGGGTTTTCTGTGTACTGTGAGTGTGCCCATCGGGTTTTCGAAACTGCCGCTCCATTTTCTCCATACACAAACACGAAATGCGCATGCGTGGTCCATGACTCGGGCGGGAAAAAAGTCCGCCAAGAAAAACGTGAGTATAGTCTTTTTTGGTAACATTTCATATTCTAGTTTCTTCTAGTTGTTTCCAGCGCTCGGCAACGTTCTATTAACTGGCTTGTCTGTATTATTGTGGTTACAATGTAATGGTATTATGAGGTCTCATTCAACTAGTCAGCTTTTTTAGAACAATATCGGCATGATCTCCGAACCGACCTTGCTTGATAATTATGCTGGCACTGACTGAGGGTGGTCATTGCCAGGGTGCTTGTCGTCCTCAGTGGTTCTTTTACGTCCCAAATTGAGACGAGACCGACATTAACGTGATCTCCGAGTCACGAGGGATACACCAGTTACCAATGTCGAGAGCCAGTTTTTTACACCAAATATCATGCCAGCCCGGTCCGGGTTTCGAACTCAGTGACAGTGACAGCGCTGGCATGCCAGGCGGATGTGCTAACAAATACACTAGCCGCGCTCCCTTCGCAATGTATAGCTACATCTGTGTTTATATTTGATACTCAAAGAAGTCTGTAGTGTAGACTCGATATGTAAAATTGTGCCGTTTATAATAATTATGGTATATGTGACCCGCGGCCATAGACATAAATTGATCACGCTAATTTTCAACTTGCATGACGAGTCGTAGCCCAAGTCACGTGGCATAACAACGAAAACTCCGCCATTGCTCGGAGAATGCTCGGTGAATTCGTTTTGTTGTTGTGTATTCGCGCTGTGTATACGTAACTACTTGTTTTATCTGTTATTTTAGTTAGTTATGTTAGTTGTTATAAGTTTCGTAGTTAATGTAGTTATGTCATTATGTCTTTTGGGTGCATGGAAGGCCTGAGGCCGAGTTCCGATCAAGCGCGATATAGGTCAAAACTAACGTAGTAACGCGCTACGGCGCTGTCAGCGGAACCTGGGGCCGGTTTCATGAAGCGGCTAAGAACGTTCTTAACGCTAAGCTGATTGTCTTAGTAAATTACGTGAATTGTTTAATATAAGCGAGCATAGGAGTTTACGCAAACACGTGACGCTAAGTAATTGTGTAACTGTAAGTACGTTTCATAAAACCGGCCCCTGAGTCTTAACTAAATATCAAATCATATCTACATATCAAATCATACCTGTATATCAATATCCAAGTTACCAGAACACACTGATTTTCCTACGAGAAACATTTAATTTTTGTTTTATAGGTGACGCTGCAGCATGTCGAAGAAAAGGAAGTTGCCTGTATCTTATGGCCAGCAAATGGTATGGTTATTGTTACTGTTGTGTATAATATACAGACAACTCCAACAAAATCATTTTAATAGATCATTACATGTGTGATGGTGCCAATTAGTGCAACCAACTATTCGGCTCCAATCGTCAATGAAGTTCTTTATTTGTGGTCTAGCTTCCGGACTCACAACAAAAACGTAAACAGTGTTTCAATATGGTACTAACAGTACAAATCAGACCTGGCGCGGAAGTACTCGGTACTTGTGTACTTGAGTATATGTTTGAAGTACTCATACTCATAAAACTTATGGGTCATGGACTTGTACTCATACTCATTGTACTCAGATTTTACGAGTACATCTGAGTACTTTCTCAATATGTACTGGGGATAATTAACTTATTTGGTTATATAATGAAACTCCTGAAATATTTAAATATTCAACTATTTTTTTAATATTTTGTTTTTTCTGATAAAATACCAGCTTACCATCCCATCCCTACACACAGTACATCCTCATTCTCTGATAACCATGAATATCATACCCAAACATGGCAACAGGCAGCATCTTTCCCAGTCAGAAACACCAGGTTAAGCAAACAATGATTGTAGGCTATCAGTTCAGGCCATAAATCTGTTTGTTTAATTAAGTCACTAGGATGTCCATAAAGAGCCAATTAGCAGTTAACCCACCAGTTAGATAGGAAATGCCTTTGATGTAGTCTGGAGACCATGCCACTTGTCACTGGCTGACAGTGCTAACTGCTAAGAACTGCCAGTCTTCCTCTGTAAAAGTAAGGTGGCTCAAATCAGACTCAGCCTTTAGCAATGTACTCTTACTCATACTTATCCATCTTCAAAGAACTCGTACTCGCACTCAGGTCTGGTATAAATATACATAGACACAATATGATGCGTAGAGACACATACACAGTATAATGAATCCAGTATAATGTAAAGTAATCTAAAATATATAATTGTCATACAAGTTATACCAGGAATACAATTGTATGTAAATCAACAAACACAACTCTATGCATCTAGCAGATGCAATAATTACATAATCTACCATGACTGTAATGACCATGTTCACCCCAACACTGCTCTGGAGGCTCATTAATGAATCTCACATCATTCATTGAGGCCTGGTTCCCTCCTGCAATGGCATGGTGCAACATGTCATTTATAGCAGAATACAGATAATTATTTAAACAGTTATTGCAATTCCATATACCTATACTACTTCTTGTTACCATATTCAGTTATCATGAGGACATTAATGGCCACTGGGCAGTTTCTGATACTGACTGCATAGCTTCATAGAACACATTCTGCTAAATGCATAATATGGCATAGTAACCTAATAGCTTAGATTAAGCATCATAATACAAAACACAGTATCTGATTAAACATGATTAAAACTGTATACTCAGCAAGTTATATCACCAGCAGGATGCAAGCATTTTAAAACTCATTAAGACCACTACTGTTTACAGGCAGCCAGTGGGGGTCAACTGCAACATCCTCTGGTGCATGCTCAAAGCAATTTTCCATATAGTGAAAACCCTTATATAACTAAATAATTGCTTTAAAACATCCATCCAAGTTTAGGTCAAATAATTACAATCTTCCACTTCACAATGTGGTGTAATTAGAAAAGGGAAATAATACCTTAAAAGTATTATTGAACAAGTTGACACTCACCAAAATTACATGTCATCTCCTTGTGTGAAACCTGAGCCAGCCTAGCCCACAGCTGCTGTACCAATGCTTGGTCAAAACACATGATCAGTGTCTCTGGAGATAGTTTATCTCATACCATTCAAGCAATTGGTTAATCATAGTAATTCATTATCTAAATATAATTATAATCAACACCTTGGCAATTAAATCATGAAAAGGTAGTTTCACAAAATATAGAATGTAACAATATACATCATCTACTTAGCATATGGTGCTGCCATATTGTGGCTGGTAGCGACATTATAATGGAAACTAAGATGTGTACCATCTCTTAATTAGCATGTCAACACATATTACAACATGAATATATTACAACTATGAACAACATATGAAAACTATGTCCAGACTACTTACTACCTTACACATAACATGTGTCCCTGGACAAATATATTTGTCCCATGAAATGTGTGGAGGTCAGGCTACAATTTCACCCAATTCGCTAGATATTTTCCTTGAAATATGTCTAAGTTTGCCCTTTATTGGAGTAGTTTAAGAATAACTGGACCACATTTAAAAGAAACATGAGAAACAATATATTCTCCAATTTGCCGAATCGACCATCAATTAACAATTGTTATTTTGTTCTTAACTTGTACAATTTATATCTTTTTTTTAGTTAAACGCCAATCTTCTGACAACCGCACAAAAGGTAAAGGTTTCTTGTCATCATTAGTGTAACATATATCACACTAATAATCAGTGGAGATTGGCAGATATAATGTTAATATTACCTTACATTGTTTGTCACAATTAAGCCTTGCAACACTAACATACATTCTGATAGTTAGTATTACAGACATAGTTATTATTTTGTATGGTTTCTACTAAAATAACACTAATATATTACTATTCCAGAATGTACATTGCTGGGGTATTATTATGTTCACTTAATGTCGAACAGTTTTTTGAACTTCACCCTTTTTCAACTCAACTTTTTCCAGATTGCCTGATTGTAATATTTCAACTTTTTTGCATACTGTCACTGTTATTTACTCGTACAATATATATCTCACAGAACATAATATTAAAACTTAGGCAATATGTTTCAGACGAAGAGATCTTCTTGCAACAAAGTATGCGAGTCACTGTTTACCTCAACTAACCCCAGCACACTCGTGCCTACCAAGGAAGCTTGTGCTGAAAAACCAGATGAGTCCTCTTACGATGATGATGATTCTGTTGTATCAGATAGTGTCTCTGGTGAATTAGATCACGAAGAGTTAGATAATGATTACAACCCATTCGATGATGATGATTCTGTTGTATCAGATAGCGTCTCTGGTGAATTAGATCACAAAGAGTTAGATGATGATTACAACCCATTCGATGATGATTATGTTGTATCAGATAGTGTCTCTGGTGACATAGATCACGAAGTGTTAAATGAGGATTGCAACCCGTTCGATGAAAAAAGTACATCAGTTGATTTGGAGAGCACCGGAAATGTATCATGTGATGAAAAAATGGAAAACGATTCAGATGAAATGTCTGAAGTGTTTTCAGTGTGCAGTGAAGTAAACGACTCACAGACTACCTCGACTACTGCTGAAAAAACAGACGAGTCCTCTTATGATGATGATTCTGTTGTGTCAGATAGTGTTTCTGATGATGAGTTTGACGACGATTACAACCCTTTAAATGAAGAGAGTACATCAGTTCATTTGGAGGGCAACAAAACTACATCAGATGTCGAAGAAATGGAAGAAAATGCAGATAAAATGTCTGAAATTTCTTCCATGTGTAATGAGGCCAGCAGTAGTAAGGAAACAGTGAATGGATCATGTAACTCGGTTAGCAGCACCACATCAGTTCAGCAGGAAAACAAGCTGTACTTGCAACAGGCTTTGGTGGGTGATGGCAAACGACAGTTGAAGAACCACAGTTGTCTGTATTGTGAAAAGCAAGTTTCCAAAATGGCAAGGCACTTGGAACAAGTACATGCAAATGAGATGGAAGTCGGAAAAGTGCTAAGCCTTACTACAAAATCAAAGGAAAGAAGGGCAGCTTGGGCAGCCCTGGTTAACAAAGGCGACTTTACCCACAATTACAGTGTGATTGAAAAAGGATCAGGATGCATTATACCAAAATACAGAGCCAGACCAACCCAGTCTTCAGACGTCAGTGCATATATACCATGTCAGTACTGCTTGGCTATGTAGGTACAATCTGACATGTGGAAACACCAAATCTCTTGTCCACTGAAAGAAGGTGTAGGCAGTAAAGCAAAACGTTGTGAACCAATTAGAAGTGGGAAACTTCTTCTGCCGTTGAAAGTAAAGAGCAAAGATCTGCATGGTAACATCTTGTTTCACATGGTGGATGATGATGTGAAACGTGCAATAGAGAGTGACCATTTGATTATGGCATATGGAGTTCGGTTGTATGAAAAATATGGCCATCAAGTTCACAATCGCAACTACATATCAAACAAACTGAGAGAGCTTGGAAGACTGATTTTAGGAATCAGGAAGATCACCGGTTCCAGATCAGATTTGGAAAGTTGCCTCGAACCGACTAGTTGGGAGCTACTCCTTCAAGGGGTTAAAGAAGTTGCTGGCTATGATGACAGATGCCACAGTTACAAGATTCCTTCTTTGCCGTTGAAACTTGGAGCCAGTTTGGTTAAGTGTGCCAAACTTCTTCACTCTGCAGGCCTCATTGAAAGCAACAATGACACAGTAAAGAAGGCTCAATCATTTCTTGACCTTTATGCCAGCGAATGGAGTGACAGAGTTAGCACAATGTATCTGTCAACCTTGAGAGAACAGCAATACAACAGACCACGCATCTTGCCTTTGATTGAAGATGTTGTAAAATTGCAGCAGTTTCTATCTGAGGAAATAGAGCACAAATTGTCTGAAATCGATCGTGACTCGCATGCCTATGTCGATGCTGTTCAACTCACTTTGGCACAAGTGATCCTGTTTAACAGGAGGAGAAGTGGAGAAGCAGAACGTATGAAGTTGTCTGACTATGAAACAGCGGTCAAAAACAAATCAGAGCCTTCAAGAGAAATTCAGAAATCCCTGTCAAAGTTTGAAGTCCATTTGTGTCGAAGCCACCTGAGAATAGAAACCAAAGGCAAGCGAGGGAGGCGAGTTCCTGTGCTTCTAACCCAGAGTATGATGGCAACAATGCAGGTACTGGTCAGCAAACGAGACCTTGCTGGGGTCCAGTCTGAATTCATATTTGCTAGACCCGGCATATCAGCTGCACCATACAGAGGACATGACTGTCTGCGAAAGTATGCGAAGAAATGTGGTGCAAATCGTCCAGAACTCATGACTTCAACAAACTTGCGCAAACAGCTGGCAACAATGTGCCAGGTGCTCAGTCTAAGTGAGAACAGTCAAGACATCCTTGCCAACTTCCTTGGCCACGACATCAGGATACATCGATCCTTTTACAGACTGCCTGACAACCTTCTTGAAGCAGCCAAAGTTACGAAGGTGCTTCATGCAGTTAACCAAGGAGAAATTGCAAAGTGGAAAGACAAAGACTTCGACGAAATAGAGTTTGACCCAGAGGGTTAGTTTATGTTATTTAAGATGGCTAAAAACTGTTTACCTTATCTTATAACAAGATTTTGCCCGACCACACCACTGGGTTCTTTGTCAAATTGGTACATTAAAGTCAGAATTAATTTGTATAACCTGCTAACAAAATACTGTTATAGGATTAGGACCCAGTCAAATATCTAATAAGGTTGTTGGTGAATTCTACTTTGCAGAGACTGTTCAAGCTGAACATTCTGAAAATCACGACTTGGAGACTGATGAAGGTATGCATCTAAAATATATAAAAAACAAAAAAATCATTGCTTAGTACCACGGTATATAGAAAAAGGATATTGTCGTGAAATGTTGAAGTGTAATATTACTGTTAAACATTTATAATGCGGTATGTTTCCTGGCGTAAAACCTGCACAAAGACGCTACTGTTGATACATGCAATCGTAGCGTGCATTAAAATGTATAACATATCAAAATGGACTATTAAACCAGATTTAATAACTTAAGACAACAATAAGTAAATGAAATGTAGATTAAGTATTTATAAACCAAAAACTAATAATATTTCAGTTATATATATATTAAAATAGCAGTAATATATGACATGAAATAACAAATTAACTACAATAAGTAAGGTATTTACACAAATAAAATGAAATTTAAAACTACATCATAAATAGAAAAAATCTTTATCACAAAAATATTACAGGGAATGTCAGTGCTGCAAAATTGCACATAATTTATCTCTAGCTATAAGGATAACAAAAATGTTTTGGAAAATAGTGTATTCGTATTTTGCATGTACTAAGTTTTTTATTTGACAAATGTCTACCTCTTGCTTTCAGACATGGACACCACATCAGAGAGACAATTGAAACAGCCAAGAAATAGCCGAATGCACAAGAAGACAGGTACTATTAATTTAATTTATTATATATTCTATGGTTTACTGGCTTCATATTTCTCTATCCATCATACCGAAAACAATACACACTGTCAGGTTGTATTACTAAAACTTTTAGAGACATGTCATAACATAGCTACTTATGGCGCAGTTGTTCGCACGCCTGAAAATAGTTCACCATTAATTGGTAATGGGTCAGTATAATTCCTAATTCATTGTTGGAGATAACAATTTGCAAACAATTTAACAGTCGTTGGTAGGGGAGTATTCCATTCCATCCATTCAAAAATGTGAGATCCCTTATTAGTGTATTCCCAGTGTTAGAAATCATGTTGGTGGCTCCTGGTGGTACGACATTATGACAGAGGAAAAAAGATGCAATTCTTTGCTAGAACAGTCGTCAAACGTTTATCCGAGATGAACTTTAGAAGGTATTCGCAATGTTTGTAGATCAATGAATACACGTGTATTCGCTTAACAACATTTTGAAGTACAGTCATTTAGCCTACTTGCTATGGTTCTACGACAGTTCTCTGTTTTATAGGACATGGTGGTGTGAAGAAGACGCCCTGGACAACTGAAGAGAAGTCGGCGATAGAGAGACAGTTGAAGACATTCATCACGATGATGAAGGTTCCCGGGAAGAAAGCATGTGTAGAGGCTGTGCGGAAAGAATGTGCGTTGCAAAACCGATCCTGGGCTGCAGTTAAATATTATGTTCACAATTGTATCCTAAAGAAGAAAGCAACATTAAGGAATTAAATTATTCGTGTAAAAGAATCCGAAAAGAATCAAATAAATTATTGATTCAGATTCTGATCCGTGTGGCAAACAGTGGTGCCATGAAATGGAGTCTGGATAATCAAGACTAGTACAGGGGTTCTGTGTTTTGATAAAAAAGAAACTATTAATGATCTGTGCAACGTGCTTAAATACACATAGTTTTTTTTATATATTGTGTCAGAGCTTTGAGCCTCCAATGTTACGGCTCATTTAGGAAGCAACACAGAAGGTCACTCAGTTGCATTGAATGACTGCATGTTTGTTTTTCATAATCTTACAACTACTGTTCATATGTTATATTGAATTACTGTATGTGGCAAATGGTAGTGCCATGAATTGGAGTGTGGTTAATCGAGACTAGTATGGTGGGTTTTGTCTTCAGATTGAAAAGAAATTATTAATGATCTGTACCAACGTGCTTAAATACACATAGTTTTTTTAATATTGTGTCTTAGAGCTTTGAGCTTCCAATGTTACGGCTCATTTAGGAAGCATAACAGAAGGCAACTCAGTTGCACTGAATGACTGTAATATTCCAGAGAATAAAATTGTGAACGTATTACATGTCTTGTGTATGGGAAATAGATGGGTACATATGAAGGTTATATACTATTATATAACATCACTGTATTCCTGAAGCAGTCAAAATTATTTATAGTACAATATACTTACCTTGGATAAAACACAGGCTAGCACCAAATATAGTTTGACCTGTGAAAACCAAGTTTATTTATCTGACTTTAATTTCTTTTCGTGTACACGAACAAAATTTCTGTTTATCCAATGTCGATAATACACACCGGTATATTTGTATGTATATATATACATGTATATACATATAACATAGGACAACAACAAAAGTCTCATCGTGTATAACAAAAGGAAATAAGATAGAACTTGGTTGTCACAGGACGAATTATAGTTAATGCTTTGTGTACACACATTAAAACACAAACTCTGCTCTTCGTCAAAAGCAGAACATGACACTAATCATCGGAGTGTCCCATTTATCCGATGAAAGTTGTGCATGAGAAGTCCTCAGTTGACAGTGTGTATGGGAAGTCTTCAGTTGACAGTGTGTATGGGAAGTCCTCAGTTGACAATGTGTATGGGAAGTCCTCAGTTGTATAGTGAAATTTCACACACTTACTTTTTATTATTATATCTTCTAATGCGTGTCAGTATGATCTATGATGTCTACGTTACCAATTAGTACCGTCTACATGTGAATATCCTAACAAACATTGTTTTTAGGAGCTAATTAATCAAGTCCCCAGTTGCAGGCCCGCTGTCACACGTCCCCATTTGGCATCCTGTACACGTATGTGTGAGTGTGTGTGTATGTGCGTGTGTATGTGTGTGTATGTGTGTGTGTATGTGTATATGTGTGTGTGTATGTGTTTGTGTGTGTATGTGTGTGTGTGTGTGTGTGTGTGTGTGTGTATGTGTGAGTATATGTATTTGTGTGTGTGTGTGTGTGTGTGTGTGTGTGTGTGTGTGTGTGTGTGTGTGTGTGTGTGTGTGTGTGTGTGTGTGTGTGTGTGTGTGTGAGTGTGTGTGTGTGAATGTGTGTGAGTGTATGTGTGTATGTGTGTATGTGTGTATGTGTGTATGTGTGTTCCAGGCATAATAGTTGAGTAGCTGTTAACATAGTAGTTGCATAGTTCAATTGAGCATTGGTGCATTTACCGTAAGAATTAATTGTGAATTTTTCAAACAAAACCTCGTGAAAGCTTGCCAGGTGACAACCGTGCAAAACATCAATTATGAAAACAGCCATTAAATTACTATCAGGTTCAACAAATCCGTCTAACAATCAGAGTAAACAAATTATTTTTCGACATATATATCTTTAAAGAAACACAAATACCAACAAAATGTCAGTTGTATACACTAACCTGGCACAGCGCCCTCGTTAATGCCCGACACCCGTTGTGAAAGGCAGTCCAATGCTTCATTCAACAAATTCGACAAATGCGTAACCGCATCCTAAAGAAATCACATCAATGTATTATGTTTTTATGTGCTTACATCTTAGACCTCGAATCAGACAGATTTCTCTCAGTCGAGGCGAGTTAGAACATTGTAACACATATAAATGCGATCCTCTGTATAACTTAACGAGGGCAATAACTGGATAACAGTCAACGCTTCCACACTTACCAACAATTTTGAATAGATGGTAATAAATACTATTACAAGGAAAAGACTCCGTAAGAAATGTTAACATAAACGTACAAAATATATTGGGCTATTGCTCCTGCGGTTTGGCAGAATATGACGGTAATGCTTGCACACGTGTTATTGTTCCACCAAGACCGTGTACCAGATATGATGCGGACAATGACAGGTAACCTTGACAGAATATGACGGTAGTGCTTGCACACGTGTTATTGTTCCACCAAGACCGTGTACCAGATATGATGCGGAAAATGACACGAAACCTTTACAGAATATGACGGTAATGCTTGCACTCGTGCTATTGTTCCACCAAGACCGTGTACCAGATATGATGCGGACAATGACAGGAAACCTTGACAGAATATGACGGTAGTGCTTGCACTCGTGTCATTGTTCCACCAAGACCGTGTACCAGATATGATGCGGACAATGACAGGAAACCTTGACAGAATATGACGGTAATGCTTGCACACGTGTTATTGTTCCACCAAGACCGTGTACCAGATATGATGCGGACAATGACAGGAAACCTTGACAGAATATGACGGTAATGCTTGCACACGTGTTATTGTTCCACCAAGACCGTGTACCAGATATGATGCGGACAATGACAGGAAACCTTGACAGAATATGACGGTAATGATTGCACACGTGTTATTGTTCCACCAAGACCGTGTACCAGATATGATGCGGACAATGACAGGAAACCATGACAGAATATGACGGTAGTGCTTGCACACGTGTTATTGTTCCACCAAGACCGTGTACCAGATATAATGCGGACAATGACAGGAAACCTTGACAGAATATGACGGTAGTGCTTGCACACGTGTTATTGTTCCACCAAGACCGTGTACCAGATATGATGCGGACAATGACAGGAAACCTTGACAGAATATGACGGTAATGCTTGCACACGTGTTATTGTTCCACCAAGACCGTGTACCAGATATGATGCGGACAATGACAGGAAACCTTGACAGAATATGACGGTAATGCTTGCACACGTGTTATTGTTCCAACCAGACCGTGTACCAGATATGATGCGGACAATGACAGGAAACCTTGACAGAATATGACGGTAGTGCTTGCACACGTGTTATTGTTCCACCAAGACCGTGTACCAGATATGATGCGGACAATGACAGGAAACCTTGACAGAATATGACGGTAGTGCTTGCACTAGTGTTATTGTTCCACCAAGTCCGTGTTCCAGATATGATGCGGACAATGACAGGAAACCTTGACAGAATATGATGGTAATGCTTGCACACGTGTTATTGTTCCACCAAGACCGTGTACCAGATATGATGCGGACAGTGACAGGAAACCTTGACAGAATATGACGGTAATGCCTGCACTCGTGTTATTGTTCCACCAAGACCGTGTACCAGATATGATGCGGACAATGACAGGAAACCTTGACAGAATATGACGGTAATGCTTGCACTCGTGTTATTGTTCCACCAAGACCGTGTACCAGATATGATGCGGACAATGACAGGAAACCTTGACAGAATATGACGGTAGTGCTTGCACACGTGTTATTGTTCCACCAAGACCGTGTACCAGATATGATGCGGACAATGACAGGAAACCTTGACAGAATATGACGGTAGTGCTTGCACTCGTGTTATTGTTCCACCAAGACCGTGTACCAGATATGATGCGGACAATGACAGGAAACCTTGACAGAATATGACGGTAATGCTTGCACTCGTGTTATTGTTCCACCAAGACCGTGTACCAGATATGATGCGGACAATGACAGGAAACCTTGACAGAATATGACGGTAGTGCTTGCCCTCGTGTTATTGTTCCACTAAGACCGTGTACCAGATATGATGCTGACAATGACACGAAACCTTGACAGAATATGACGGTAGTGCTTGCACTCGTGTTATTGTTCCACCAAGACCGTGTACCAGATATGATGCGGACAATGACACGAAACCTTGACAGAATATGACGGTAATGCTTGCACTCGTGTTATTGTTCCACCAAGTCCGTGTACCAGATATGATGCGGACAATGACAGGAAACCTTGACAGAATATGACGGTAATGCTTGCACTCGTGTTATTGTTCCACCAAGACCGTGTACCAGAGATGATGCGGACAATGACAGGAAACCTTGACAGGAAATGACGTCATCCACCGTATGGTTGGACTGGCTACTACACGAGTATACACAGACATTGGCCGAGAAGGAACGATGTATTATCCGAATTATATGAGAAAAAGAATACATTTGTTTCACAAATCAAGCCTGTTGGAAGGATTGCCCAACATTATATATGATACGACGAGTTGCCTGTGTATTGTGCCACCTATTTATGATCCTACATTACTCAGTACGGTTGGGTTAAAGAACAAATCCCTCCAACACTGATACCATCACAAAGTATATATGATACGACGTGTTGCCTGTGTATTGTGCCACCTATTTATGATCCTACATTACTCAGTACGGTTGGGTTAAAGAACAAATCCCTCCAACACTTATACCATCACAATGTATATATGATACGTCGAGTTGCCTGTGTATTGTGCCACCTATTTATGATCCTACATTACTCAGTACGGTTGGGTTAAAGAACAAATCCCTCCAACACTTATCACAATGACGAACGTTCACACCAAATCAACAACAGCAAACAGTCACTATTTCACAATAATTATTGCAAACCATTCTTCATTTGTTATCGAACATCAATTGTTTAACTGATTTGTCTGTGGATTGTAAAAGGCCATGTTATTGCTTACGTCAGCCATATATTCTCCGTACACGTCTTCGTCATCAGTGTCATCCCTGAGTGGACGTTCTGTAAGAAAACATATTGTTAAACACCAGCTTATACAACCACCCAGTATTTCGACAAAATTATACATGATTTATTATATGTTATTCAGGCATAATAACAATATAATTGTTAATTATGTAAATTGCACATTACGACGGTTACCATATACATGCATTATATATATATATATATATATACATGCGTGTGTGTATATATATATATATATACATGCGTGTGTGTATATATATATATTAAATCAGTAACCTGGTTCGACTCTTGCCCTACTGCCTGATTCTCGCAGTGGAAGTTCTTCATATAATTCAGATTCACATGATATCATCCTCTTATCAAAATCGGTACTTTATGTGGTCTTCTTCGGATCGTGGAGACTTCTCTAGTACGGGACAAGTCAGATCATTATTTCATAAGGTATAACTACGAAACGTATCATTCACCAACAATGCAAATAATTGTTATTCTACTGAAACAACCGAATAACCATCAACATTAGCATAATTACCACATATGTAATACAAAATGTGATTAACGTTGTAACGATGGACAAATCCGAAATACATTTTCAGAGAAAGCGAGAGCGAGAGCGACGGCCAGACCAACGGCGACAGCGAGGGCGACAGCGAGAGCAACGGCGACAGCGAGCCAAGGCTCTTAATCTTGGGAATTAGACATTACATCTATAACGGAAGGACACTTTGATGTGCGTGCACAGGGTAGGCAGGAAGCACCGCGTATATTTCCTTCCTTCATGTATGCGCCCACACTTTTAACCTACGTCAACGTGCATATTTAAAAAAACCATAAAGAATTTATTTCTTACAGTTATCATGACAATTGTTTCGTTTGCAGCGTTTCTTTATACAAGTTACCAATAAATCGTTTCGCCACATGTTGAATCTAATGACAATGAATTATTTAAAAATCTATTTTTTTCGAATTGTACGCATTGGAGTGAATTCCAGTGGAGTAAACTTTACGATTTTGAGTACAAAATCGGCAAAGCCAAGGAATTTGGCCAGTGTTCCTTTATAAATTGAGGCAAGTTGTATCAGCCGATCTATGCAGATATTGTCCTATTGCTAGATAGTATATAGATGTAATGCTAAACGTCGCGGTCTTTCTTAACGACCTTTTGAGTTAAATTCAGGGTTAACGTGTTCGGTACACAAAAACAATTTTGAAGTTGAACTTCAAAACAAGTTTCAACAAAACACAGGCAGTATTGTCAGTAATCTTGTTGTTTTGTTTTCCTTAATTTTACATTCACGCCCGTGGGCGGTACCTTCTTTGTGTACAGCATGGATCGGCCCAATCAAGGAAAACACTGTCAATTGTATTATTATTTGATTAACAACATCACAGTACAGAGTACACAGACTTGTGTGTCATCAAATAGGGGCAGTGAAATAGGAGCAGTAAAGTACAAAACATACAACAGTGCAATCCTACAATTTCCAAACAAAGATGGACAGTTGACTTTTCCATTTGTACTACATATAGTGTTCCAAGTTTATGCATCGCAAAATTCCACGACAATGCGGTACTGTTTTGGGTTTTTTAAACCATAAACGTGCATGTACACATACTTTTAACATATATTAACCAATTGAGTTATCTACCAACAGGAGTTGCCAGTGCAGCATAACGTTTTACAGAAGCATTCAAACAGAAGACAAACATGACACAATATCAAGGAGACACTGAAGTGGACGATGCACGAACATAGGACACAACCATTATAGAATATTTGATTTCTTAAAATCACTTAAACTTATAAGGCGCCTACAATCATATTTAAAGAGATACCGAATTATCTTATTAATATTTGCAGTTTAATTTTGACCGCTGCGTGTAATCCCCTATACCATGCATTGCAGGCATAATCAAAACGTAGCAAGTTGTGTTGTTATTTTTGTTTGTTTGTTTTCCTGTTATGTTAGATTCACACCAAGGGTAGGACTAAATGGATTGAAGTACTATTGCTTTTGAGTACAGCATGGATCAAGGACACCTGTAAGTGAATATTATCCATATGTCATCATCTACTGAGCTAGGCTAGCATCTAGTTGGAAAGAAAAACATGAATTATTTTATTAAAAAAAAAAAATAGATTTTTTTAAATTTAAATTGGATTTATTCGAATCTGGTATTTAGACATTTATGTAGATGTTTGTATTGTGCTTTCCTGCATTAAGAAAAGGAATAGCTCAAACATCTGGAAATGATTAAATAAAATATCATTACAATACTTTTATTGTGCTAAATGGGTTGAGAAAGGAATCAACAGATATGCCTCTAATGCTGTGTTGGCCAGCCACAGATTAGGCTATGCCTCTGGCCTTTGTTCACTGCATCACTGCTGATCTCAGACTGAGACCCTGGTAGCCTTATCTGCTTATTTTGCATAATGTTTTGCATAGTTGCCAGTGGACAACTGTAGCCAACAGCAGTGCCATGGATTATGCAAAATAAGCCTTTGTTCTTCAGTACCCCCTCTGGCTGGGGAGGTGATTAGCTGGGAAGCATTTCTGCTGCCCATCAACTCATCTGCTTATATTGCACAACATTTGCACATGGACCACTTTATATGATGCAAGGCTTCCTGTTCATTCAAATTGATCATCCTTGACCTATCACTTTATATGATGCAAGGCTTCCTGTTCATTGAAATTGATCATCCTTGACCTATCACTTTGTATGAATGTTGCTGTTGCATACTTAGATTTAGCAGAATGTACTTAAATCAAACAACCTTGACAGTGATCATTTGCAACCGGTTGGTTCTTCTCTGGAAAGTTTAAGTGGTAATCTTGCTACAAGGCCATCCATTGGTGGTTCCACGAAGTGGGTGTCAACTAACTTCCTGGTTCTTATTGTCTGCATAAATCTGTGTTTGTAATGGGTCTGTCACAAATCTCTTTATTCCTTGGAATGAGACACTTGTTTTTGTCTTGCTCGCTGTGAATATTTGGATTGTCTTGACAACTTGATTCGATCTTCTGACTTATTGTGAGTATCTGATTTGATTAGTAATACGTCACCTTGCTTGCCATACCTTCTGATGGTTCTCATTGCAGGATCCATTGTGTTCCCCCATGATCAGATCTTCTTCATACGTCACCTTGCTTGCCATACCTTCTGATGGTTCTGATTGCAGGATCCATTGTGTTCCCCCATGATCAGATCTTCTTCATACGTCACCTTGCTTGCCATACCTTCTGATGGTTCTGATTGCAGGATCCATTGTGTTCCCCCATGATCAGATCTTCTTCATACGTCACCTTGCTTGCCATAACTTATGATGGTTCTGATTGCAGGATCCATTGTGTTCCTCCAAGATCAGATCTTCTTCGTACGTCACCTTGCTTGCCATACCTTCTGATGGTTCTCATTGCAGGATCCACTGTGTTCCCCCATGATCAGATCTTCTTCACACGTCACCTTGCTTGCCATACCTTCTGATGGTTCTCATTGCAGGATCCATTGTGTTCCCCCATGATCAGATCTTCTTCATACGTCACCTTGCTTGCCATACCTTCTGATGGTTCAGATTGCAGGATCCATTGTGTTCCCACATGATCAGATCTTCTTCATACGTCACCTTGCTTGCCATACCTTCTGATGGTTCTGATTGCAGGATCCATTGTGTTCCCCCATGAACAGATCTTCTTCACACGTCACCTTGCTTGCCATACCTTCTGATGGTTCTCATTGCAGGATCCATTGTGTTCCCCCGTGATCAGATCTTCTTCACACGTCACCTTGCTTGCCATAACTTATGATGGTTCTCATTGCAGGATCCATTATGTTCCCCCATAATCAGATCTTCTTCATACGTCACCTTGCTTGCCATACCTTATGATGGTTCTCATTGCAGGATCCATTATGTTCCTCCATGATCAGATCTTCTTCATACGTCACCTTGCTTGCCATACCTCATGATGGTTCTCATTGCAGGATCCATTGTGTTCCCCCATGATCATATCTTCTTCATATGTCACCTTGCTTGCCATACCTTCTGATGGTTCTGATTGCAGGATCCATTGTGTTCCCCCATAATCAGATCTTCTTCACACGTCACCTTGCTTGCCATACCTTCTGATGGTTCTCATTGCAGGATCCATTGTGTTCCCCCATGATCAGATCTTCTTCATACGTCACCTTGCTTGTCATACCTTCTGATGGTTCTCATTGCAGGAACCATTGTGTTCCCCCATAATCAGATCTTCGTCATACGTCACCTTGCTTGCCATACCTTCTGATGGTTCTCATTGCAGGATCCATTGTGTTCCCCCATGATCAGATCTTCTTCACACGTCACCTTGCTTGCCATACCTTATGATGGTTCTCATTGCAGGATCCATTGTGTTCCCCCATGTTCAGATCTTCTTCATACGTCACCTTGCTTGCCATAACTTCTGATGGTTCTGATTGCAGGATCCATTGTGTTCCCCCATGATCAGATCTTCTTCACACGTCACCTTGCTTGCCATACCTTCTGATGGTTCTCATTGCAGGATCCATTGTGTTCTCCCATGATCAGATCTTCTTCATACGTCACCTTGCTTGCCATACCTTATGATGGTTCTCATTGCAGGATCCATAGGGTTCCCCCATGATCATATCTTCTTCATACGTCACCTTGCTTGCCATACCTTCTGATGGTTCTGATTGCAGGATCCCTTGTGTTCCCCCATAATCAGATCTTCTTCACACGTCACCTTGCTTGCCATACCTTCTGATGGTTCTCATTGCAGGATCCATTGTGTACCCCCATGATCAGATCTTCTTCATACGTCACCTTGCTTGCCATACCTTCTGATGGTTCTCATTGCAGGAACCATTGTGTTCCCCCATAATCAGATCTTCGTCATACGTCACCTTGCTTGCCATACCTTCTGATGGTTCTCATTGCAGGATCCATTGTGTTCCCCCATGATCAGATCTTCTTCACACGTCACCTTGCTTGCCATACCTTATGATGGTTCTCATTGCAGGATCCATTGTGTTCCCCCATGATCAGATCTACTTGATACGTCACCATGCTTGCAATACCTTATGATGGTTCTGATTGCAGGATCCATTGTGTTCCCCCATGATCAGATCTTCTTCACACGTCACCTTGCTTGCCATACCTTCTGATGGTTCTCATTGCAGAATCCATTGTGTTCTCCCATGATCAGATCTTCTTCATACGTCACCTTGCTTGCCATACATTATGATGGTTCTCATTGCAGGATCCATTGGGTTCCCCCATGATCAGATCTTCTTCATACGTCACCTTGCTTGCCATACCTTCTGATGGTTCTGATTGCAGGATCCATTGTGTTCCCCCATGATCAGATCTTCTTCATACGTCACCTTGCTTGCCATACCTTCTGATGGTTCTGATTGCAGGATCCATTGAGTTCCCCCATGATCAGATCTTCTTCACACGTCACCTTGCTTGCCATACCTTCTGATGGTTCTCATTGCAGGATCCATTGTGTTCCCCCATGATCAGATCTTCTTCATACGTCACCTTGCTTGCCATACCTTCTGATGGTTCTGATTGCAGGATCCATTGTGTTCCCCCATGAACAGATCTTCTTCACACGTCACCTTGCTTGCCATACCTTCTGATGGTTCTCTTTGCAGGATCCATTGTGTTCCCCCGTGATCAGATCTTCTTCACACGTCACCTTGCTTGCCATAACTTATGATGGTTCTCATTGCAGGATCCATTATGTTCCCCCATAATCAGATCTTCTTCATACGTCACCTTGCTTGCCATACCTTATGATGGTTCTCATTGCAGGATCCATTATGTTCCTCCATGATCAGATCTTCTTCATACGTCACCTTGCTTGCCATACCTCATGATGGTTCTCATTGCAGGATCCATTGTGTTCCCCCATGATCATATCTTCTTCATACGTCACCTTGCTTGCCATACCTTCTGATGGTTCTGATTGCAGGATCCATTGTGTTCCCCCATAATCAGATCTTCTTCACACGTCACCTTGCTTGCCATACCTTCTGATGGTTCTCATTGCAGGATCCATTGTGTTCCCCCATGATCAGATCTTCTTCATACGTCACCTTGCTTGTCATACCTTCTGATGGTTCTCATTGCAGGATCCACCCCCATGATCAGATCTTCTTCATACGTCACCTTGCTTGCCATACCTTCTGATGGTTCTCATTGCAGGAACCATTGTGTTCCCCCATAATCAGATCTTCGTCATACGTCACCTTGCTTGCCATACCTTCTGATGGTTCTCATTGCAGGATCCATTGTGTTCCCCCATGATCAGATCTTCTTCACACGTCACCTTGCTTGCTATACCTTATGATGGTTCTCATTGCAGGATCCATTGTGTTCCCCCATGATCAGATCTACTTGATACGTCACCATGCTTGCAATACCTTATGATGGTTCTGATTGCAGGATCCATTGTGTTCCCCCATGATCAGATCTTCTTCACACGTCACCTTGCTTGCCATTCCTTCTGATGGTTCTCATTGCAGAATCCATTGTGTTCTCCCATGATCAGATCTTCTTCATACGTCACCTTGCTTGCCATACATTATGATGGTTCTCATTGCAGGATCCATTGGGTTCCCCCATGATCAGATCTTCTTCATACGTCACCTTGCTTGCCATACCTTCTGATGGTTCTGATTGCAGGTGTTCCCCCATGATCAGATCTTCTTCATACGTCACCTTGCTTGCCATACCTTCTGATGGTTCTGATTGCAGGATCCATTGAGTTCCCCCATGATCAGATCTTCTTCACACGTCACCTTGCTTGCCATACCTTCTGATGGTTCTCATTGCAGGATCCATTGTGTTCCCCCATGATCAGATCTTCTTCATACGTCACCTTGCTTGCCATACCTTCTGATGGTTCTGATTGCAGGATCCATTGTGTTCCCCCATGAACAGATCTTCTTCACACGTCACCTTGCTTGCCATACCTTCTGATGGTTCTCTTTGCAGGATCCATTGTGTTCCCCCGTGATCAGATCTTCTTCACACGTCACCTTGCTTGCCATAACTTATGATGGTTCTCATTGCAGGATCCATTATGTTCCCCCATAATCAGATCTTCTTCATACGTCACCTTGCTTGCCATACCTTATGATGGTTCTCATTGCAGGATCCATTATGTTCCTCCATGATCAGATCTTCTTCATACGTCACCTTGCTTGCCATACCTCATGATGGTTCTCATTGCAGGATCCATTGTGTTCCCCCATGATCATATCTTCTTCATATGTCACCTTGCTTGCCATACCTTCTGATGGTTCTGATTGCAGGATCCATTGTGTTCCCCCATAATCAGATCTTCTTCACACGTCACCTTGCTTGCCATACCTTCTGATGGTTCTCATTGCAGGATCCATTGTGTTCCCCCATGATCAGATCTTCTTCATACGTCACCTTGCTTGTCATACCTTCTGATGGTTCTCATTGCAGGAACCATTGTGTTCCCCCATAATCAGATCTTCGTCATACGTCACCTTGCTTGCCATACCTTCTGATGGTTCTCATTGCAGGATCCATTGTGTTCCCCCATGATCAGATCTTCTTCACACGTCACCTTGCTTGCCATACCTTCTGATGGTTCTCATTGCAGGATCCATTGTGTTCCCCCATGATCAGATCTTCTTCATACGTCACCTTGCTTGCCATACCTTATGATGGTTCTCATTGCAGGATCCATAGGGTTCCCCCATGATCATATCTTCTTCATACGTCACCTTGCTTGCCATACCTTCTGATGGTTCTGATTGCAGGATCCATTGTGTTCCCCCATAATCAGATCTTCTTCACACGTCACCTTGCTTGCCATACCTTCTGATGGTTCTCATTGCAGGATCCATTGTGTACCCCCATGATCAGATCTTCTTCATACGTCACCTTGCTTGCCATACCTTCTGATGGTTCTCATTGCAGGAACCATTGTGTTCCCCCATAATCAGATCTTCGTCATACGTCACCTTGCTTGCCATACCTTCTGATGGTTCTCATTGCAGGATCCATTGTGTTCCCCCATGATCAGATCTTCTTCACACGTCACCTTGCTTGCTATACCTTATGATGGTTCTCATTGCAGGATCCATTGTGTTCCCCCATGATCAGATCTACTTGATACGTCACCATGCTTGCAATACCTTATGATGGTTCTGATTGCAGGATCCATTGTGTTCCCCCATGATCAGATCTTCTTCACACGTCACCTTGCTTGCCATTCCTTCTGATGGTTCTCATTGCAGAATCCATTGTGTTCTCCCATGATCAGATCTTCTTCATACGTCACCTTGCTTGCCATACATTATGATGGTTCTCATTGCAGGATCCATTGGGTTCCCCCATGATCAGATCTTCTTCATACGTCACCTTGCTTGCCATACCTTCTGATGGTTCTGATTGCAGGATCCATTGTGCTCCCCCATGATCAGATCTTCTTCATACGTCACCTTGCTTGCCATACCTTCTGATGGTTCTGATTGCAGGATCCATTGAGTTTCCCCATGATCAGATCTTCTTCACACGTCACCTTGCTTGCCATACCTTCTGATGGTTCTCATTGCAGGATCCATTGTGTTCCCCCATGATCAGATCTTCTTCATACGTCACCTTGCTTGCCATACCTTCTGATGGTTCTGATTGCAGGATCCATTGTGTTCCCCCATGAACAGATCTTCTTCACACGTCACCTTGCTTGCCATACCTTCTGATGGTTCTCTTTGCAGGATCCATTGTGTTCCCCCATGATCAGATCTTCTTCACACGTCACCTTGCTTGCCATAACTTATGATGGTTCTCATTGCAGGATCCATTATGTTCCCCCATAATCAGATCTTCTTCATACGTCACCTTGCTTGCCATACCTTATGATGGTTCTCATTGCAGGATCCATTATGTTCCTCCATGATCAGATCTTCTTCATACGTCACCTTGCTTGCCATACCTCATGATGGTTCTCATTGCAGGATCCATTGTGTTCCCCCATGATCATATCTTCTTCATATGTCACCTTGCTTGCCATACCTTCTGATGGTTCTGATTGCAGGATCCATTGTGTTCCCCCATAATCAGATCTTCTTCACACGTCACCTTGCTTGCCATACCTTCTGATGGTTCTCATTGCAGGATCCATTGTGTTCCCCCATGAATAGATCTTCTTCATACGTCACCTTGCTTGTCATACCTTCTGATGGTTCTCATTGCAGGAACCATTGTGTTCCCCCATAATCAGATCTTCGTCATACGTCACCTTGCTTGCCATACCTTCTGATGGTTCTCATTGCAGGATCCATTGTGTTCCCCCATGATCAGATCTTCTTCACACGTCACCTTGCTTGCCATACCTTCTGATGGTTCTCATTGCAGGATCCATTGTGTTCTCCCATGATCAGATCTTCTTCATACGTCACCTTGCTTGCCATACCTTATGATGGTTCTCATTGCAGGATCCATAGTGTTCCCCCATGATCATATCTTCTTCATACGTCACCTTGCTTGCCATACCTTCTGATGGTTCTGATTGCAGGATCCCTTGTGTTCCCCCATAATCAGATCTTCTTCACACGTCACCTTGCTTGCCATACCTTCTGATGGTTCTCATTGCAGGATCCATTGTGTACCCCCATGATCAGATCTTCTTCATACGTCACCTTGCTTGCCATACCTTCTGATGGTTCTCATTGCAGGAACCATTGTGTTCCCCCATAATCAGATCTTCGTCATACGTCACCTTGCTTGCCATACCTTCTGATGGTTCTCATTGCAGGATCCATTGTGTTCCCCCATGATCAGATCTTCTTCACACGTCACCTTGCTTGCCATACCTTATGATGGTTCTCATTGCAGGATCCATTGTGTTCCCCCATGATCAGATCTACTTGATACGTCACCATGCTTGCAATACCTTATGATGGTTCTGATTGCAGGATCCATTGTGTTCCCCCATGATCAGATCTTCTTCACACGTCACCTTGCTTGCCATACCTTCTGATGGTTCTCATTGCAGAATCCATTGTGTTCTCCCATGATCAGATCTTCTTCATACGTCACCTTGCTTGCCATACATTATGATGGTTCTCATTGCAGGATCCATTGGGTTCCCCCATGATCAGATCTTCTTCATACGTCACCTTGCTTGCCATACCTTCTGATGGTTCTGATTGCAGGATCCATTGTGTTCCCCCATGATCAGATCTTCTTCATACGTCACCTTGCTTGCCATACCTTCTGATGGTTCTGATTGCAGGATCCATTGAGTTCCCCCATGATCAGATCTTCTTCACACGTCACCTTGCTTGCCATACCTTCTGATGGTTCTCATTGCAGGATCCATTGTGTTCCCCCATGATCAGATCTTCATCATACGTCACCTTGCTTGCCATACCTTCTGATGGTTCTGATTGCAGGATCCATTGTGTTCCCCCATGAACAGATCTTCTTCACACGTCACCTTGCTTGCCATACCTTCTGATGGTTCTCTTTGCAGGATCCATTGTGTTCCCCCGTGATCAGATCTTCTTCACACGTCACCTTGCTTGCCATAACTTATGATGGTTCTCATTGCAGGATCCATTATGTTCCCCCATAATCAGATCTTCTTCATACGTCACCTTGCTTGCCATACCTTCTGATGGTTCTGATTGCAGGATCCATTGTGTTCCCCCATAATCAGATCTTCTTCACACGTCACCTTGCTTGCCATACCTTCTGATGGTTCTCATTGCAGGATCCATTGTGTTCCCCCATGATCAGATCTTCTTCATACGTCACCTTGCTTGTCATACCTTCTGATGGTTCTCATTGCAGGAACCATTGTGTTCCCCCATAATCAGATCTTCGTCATACGTCACCTTGCTTGCCATACCTTCTGATGGTTCTCATTGCAGGATCCATTGTGTTCCCCCATGATCAGATCTTCTTCACACGTCACCTTGCTTGCCATACCTTATGATGGTTCTCATTGCAGGATCCATTGTGTTCCCCCATGTTCAGATCTTCTTCATACGTCACCTTGCTTGCCATAACTTCTGATGGTTCTGATTGCAGGATCCATTGTGTTCCCCCATGATCAGATCTTCTTCACACGTCACCTTGCTTGCCATACCTTCTGATGGTTCTCATTGCAGGATCCATTGTGTTCCCCCATGATCAGATCTTCTTCATACGTCACCTTGCTTGCCATACCTTATGATGGTTCTCATTGCAGGATCCATAGGGTTCCCCCATGATCATATCTTCTTCATACGTCACCTTGCTTGCCATACCTTCTGATGGTTCTGATTGCAGGATCCATTGTGTTCCCCCATAATCAGATCTTCTTCACACGTCACCTTGCTTGCCATACCTTCTGATGGTTCTCATTGCAGGATCCATTGTGTACCCCCATGATCAGATCTTCTTCATACGTCACCTTGCTTGCCATACCTTCTGATGGTTCTCATTGCAGGAACCATTGTGTTCCCCCATAATCAGATCTTCGTCATACGTCACCTTGCTTGCCATACCTTCTGATGGTTCTCATTGCAGGATCCATTGTGTTCCCCCATGATCAGATCTTCTTCACACGTCACCTTGCTTGCCATACCTTATGATGGTTCTCATTGCAGGATCCATTGTGTTCCCCCATGATCAGATCTACTTGATACGTCACCATGCTTGCAATACCTTATGATGGTTCTGATTGCAGGATCCATTGTGTTCCCCCATGATCAGATCTTCTTCACACGTCACCTTGCTTGCCATATCTTCTGATGGTTCTCATTGCAGGATCCATTGTGTTCTCCCATGATCAGATCTTCTTCATACGTCACCTTGCTTGCCATACATTATGATGGTTCTCATTGCAGGATCCATTGGGTTCCCCCATGATCAGATCTTCTTCATACGTCACCTTGCTTGCCATACCTTCTGATGGTTCTGATTGCAGGATCCATTGTGTTCCCCCATGATCAGATCTTCTTCATACGTCACCTTGCTTGCCATACCTTCTGATGGTTCTGATTGCAGGATCCATTGAGTTCCCCCATGATCAGATCTTCTTCACACGTCACCTTGCTTGCCATACCTTCTGATGGTTCTCATTGCAGGATCCATTGTGTTCCCCCATGATCAGATCTTCTTCATTCGTCACCTTGCTTGCCATACCTTCTGATGGTTCTCATTGCAGGATCCATTGTGTTCCCCCATGATCAGATCTCCTTCACACATCACCTTGCTTGCCATACCTTCTGATGGTTCTCATTGCAGGATCCATTGTGTTCCCCCATGATCAGATCTCCTTCACACATCACCTTGCTTGCCATACCTTATGATGGTTCTGATTGCAGGATCCATTGTGTTCCCCCATGATCAGATCTTCTTCATACGTCACCTTGCTTGCCATACCTTCTGATGGTTCTGATTGCAGAATCCATTGTGTTCCCCCATGATCAGATCTTCTTCACACGTCATCTTGCTTGCCATACCTTCTGATGGTTGTCATTGCAGGATCCATTGTGTTCCCCCATGATCAGATCTTCTTCACACGTCACCTTGCTTGCCATACCTTCTGATGGTTCTGATTGCAGGATCCATTGTGTTCCCCCATGATCAGATCTTCTTCACACGTCACCTTGCTTGCCATACCTTCTGATGGTTCTCATTGCAGGATCCATTGTGTTCCCCCATGATCAGATCTACTTCATACGTCACCATGCTTGCAATACCTTATGATGGTTCTGATTGCAGGATCCATTGTGTTCCCCCATGATCAGATCTTCTTCACACGTCACCTTGCTTGCCATACCTTCTGATGGTTCTCATTGCAGGATCCATTGTGTTCTCCCATGATCAGATCTCCTTCATACGTCACCTTGCTTGCCATACATTATGATGGTTCTCATTGCAGGATCCATTGTGTTCCCCCATGATCAGATCTTATTCATACCTCACCTTGCTTGCCATACATTATGATGGTTCTCATTGCAGGATCCATTGGGTTCCCCCATGATCAGATCTTCTTCATACGTCACCTTTCTTGCCATACCTTCTGATGGTTCTCGTTGCAGGATCCATTGTGTTCCCCCATGATCAGATCTTCTTCATACGTCAACTTGCTTCCCATACCTTCTGATTGTTCTCATTGCAGGATCCATTGGGTTCCCCCGTGATCACATCTTCTTCGTACGTCACCTTGCTTGCCATACCTTCTGATGGTTCTCATTGCAGGATCCATTGTGTTCCCCATGATCAGATCTTCTTCGTACGTCACCTTGCTTGCCATACCTTATGATGGTTCTGATTGCAGGATCCATTGTGTTCCTCCTTGATCAGATCTTCTTCACACGTCACCTTGCTTGCCATACCTTCTGATGGTTCTGATTGCAGGATCCATTGAGTTCCCCCATGATCAGATCTTCTTCACACGTCACCTTGCTTGCCATACCTTCTGATGGTTCTCATTGCAGGATCCATTGTGTTCCCCCATGATCAGATCTCCTTCATACGTCACCTTGCTTGCCATACCTTCTGATGGTTCTCATTGCAGGATCCATTGTGTTCCCCCATGATCAGATCTTCTTCACACGTCACCTTGCTTGCCATACCTTCTGATGGTTCTCATTGCAGGATCCATTGTGTTCCCCCATGATCAGATCTTCTTCACACGTCACCTTGCTTGCCATACCTTCTGATGGTTCTCATTGCAGGATCCATTGTGTTCTCCCATGATCAGATCTTTTTCATACGTCACCTTGCTTGCCATACATTATGATGGTTCTCATTGCAGGATCCATTGGGTTCCCCCATGATCAGATCTTCTTCACACGTCACCTTGCTTGCCATACCTTCTGATGGTTCTCATTGCAGGATCCATTCTGTTCCCCCATGATCAGATCTTCTTCATACGTCACCTTGCTTGCCATACATTATGATCGTTCTCATTGCAGGATCCATTGGGTTCCCCCATGATCAGATCTTCTTCATACGTCACCTTGCTTGCCATACCTTCTGATGGTTCTCATTGCAGGATCCATTGTGTTCCCCCATGATCAGATCTTCTTCATACGTCAACTTGCTTGCCATACCTTCTGATTGTTCTCATTACAGGATCCATTGGGTTCCCCATGATCACATCTTCTTCGTACGTCACCTTGCTTGCCATACCTTCTGATGGCTCTCATTGCAGGATCCTTTGTGTTCCCCATGCTCAGATCTTCTTCGTACGTCACCTTGCTTGCCATACCTTATGATGGTTCTGATTGCAGGATCCATTGTGTTCCTCCTTGATCAGATCTTCTTCATACGTCACCTTGCTTTCCATACCTTCTGATGGTTCTCATTGCAGGATCCATTGTGTTCCCCCATGATCAGATCTTCTTCACACGTCACCTTGCTTGCCATACCTTCTGATGGTTCTCATTGCAGGATCCATTGTGTTCCCCCATGATCAGATCTTCTTCACACGTCACCTTTCTTGCCATACCTTCTGATGGTTCTCATTGCAGGATCCATTGTGTTCCCCCATGATCAGATCTTCTTCATACGTCACCTTGCTTGCCATACCTTCTGATGGTTCTGATTGCAGGATCCATTGTGTTCCCCATGTACAGATCTTCTTCACACGTCACCTTGCTTGCCATACCTTCTGATGGTTCTGATTGCAGGATCCATTGTGTTCCCCATGAACAGATCTTCTTCACACGTCACCTTGCTTGCCATACCTTCTGATGGTTCTCATTGCAGGATCCATTGTGTTCCCCCATGATCAGATCTTCTTCACACGTCACCTTGCTTGCCATACCTTATGATGGTTCTGATTGCAGGATCCATTATGTTCCCCCATAATCAGATCTTCTTCATACGTCACCTTGCTTGCCATACCTTATGATGGTTCTAATTGCAGGATCCATTATGTTCCCCCATAATCAGATCTTCTTCATTATCTAATATTAACATGTTGTTGTTTAAGGTTTCAGTAATAAAAGTTAAAGGGGCTTCATAATCGTATACTATTGCTTGGGTAGGCGAAAATTTGCCTAGACGGTTTTGGAATTAGTTAATTGATGTAGCTTGGATAACTGATTTGGGTAGACTATTCCATGGTTCTATGACTCGAAGAGGGAATGCATTTTGTCTAAGATTTTGATTTGGTCTTTGGGTAAATAATTTCAGGGAATGTCCTCTATTTCCTATTCTAATTGATACATCATCCCATTTCTGGAGATTAGGAGCGGATTCAGTATCATATATTGGGTGCAGTATTTTATAAACTTTTATCATGTCTCATGTTCGGTATGCAAGTGTTGGTACTTTTAATAATTTAAGTCTTGCTATATAAAATAGATCCCTCATGCCGGGTAATTCTTTAGTGGCTCTCCTTTGAACATTTCCTATTGCTATTTTATGTTTCCTCTTGTATGGATACCATACTGCTATGGCATAGTCTAGTTGGGATCTAACCATAATCTTGTACAGTGGTAAGGAGATGTGAATGTCAAGGAATTGGAAAGTTCTTCTGATTGTTTTTGTAATTTTGGTTGCTTTATTTATTAATGACTTGATTTAGTTGATCATCAAATGATTGTTTAGAATAAAAAAATTCACCTCTTGACAACTTTATTTGAACAAGAAGTAGTAAAAAAAGGTTTTTATTACTTCACTTGTAAACTTTATTATACATCTACTACTTGCAGGTCCTTAACATGGCCTACTTTGTGTCAGTCTGCTCAGACTCGATCTTCAAGTACCTGCCACAGAGAGTTGCTGATGTTGAGTTTGATCTCCACTGCAGACGTGGTGGTCGTGTCACCGACATTCGCAAAGGTAAGATTTGTTTCTGCTTATATCTTATTGTTCAATCAAACAGTTGTGAAGCTTTTCAGTGACAACAAAACATTATTTAGATATTTATGTTATGACTGATTATTTTTCTCATAGTATTTTGTCCATACTGTTCAAGAGACCTAAATGTGATTGTAAATAAAGAAGACACAGAGAATTATTACAGTGAATGTATATAATTGTATGATTTATTCAAAATTTAACAAGATTGCCACCCAGAGAATTAACTCAAGGTGGCAGGTGGACAAGGAAGCATTTTGGCTTATCGAGAGACCAACCCTTTTATCTATGTGTATCCCGCCCTTCTGAAGTATGTGTCGATTTTATTTTTTTATACATATTCACGCTACTAGCACCCACACAATCAGCAGATAATATGTTCCATTCATTTACAGTCCTTTGTGAAAATGAGAACTTTCTTATATCTAATCTATACTGCTCTTTTGCTAATGTAACTTCATGTCCTCTAGTCCTTCTATCTTTCTTAACTGAGAAAAAATATATTTCTATAAATATTTTCATAACCATTCAGTATTTTAAACATTTCTATCTGATCTCCTCTCAATCTCCTGGTCTCTAGTGTTGTTAAACCACATTCGTTTAGGCGAATTTCATAACTAAGATCCCTCAGTTTTTGTATCATTTTAGTCGCTCTCCTCTGTACTCTTTCTAGCATATCTATGTCCTTCTTGCGATATGACCTCCAAGCTTGTATACAATATTCTAAATGAGGCCTCACTATTGTTTTGTACACTGATGTTAAACGCACTGGTCTATAGTTCTCTGACTTGTTCCTCGAACCTTTTTAAAATAACGGTATAATGTTTGCCTCTATCCATTCTAAAGGAACCACTCCCTCTTCTAATAACAAATTGAAAACTGTAGCAAGTGGTACACTAATTGGTTCTACAATATTCACAATGAATGTCCTTCTCATAACATGGAACAATTATCAACGTATCAGGAGTCCCTCCGAGACTACTGCGTTTATGCTGCACGGTATGTATAATACATATGTTCAGTTGGTGCTACACGGTATGCATATTGCATTTTTTTTCAGTTGGTGCTTCACAGTATGGGCAATCAATTTTTTTCAATTGGTGTTTTATATACGCATTCCAGATTGTATGAAATTTACCATGTACAACTAGGCACAAAACTGAGTCATTTTATACTATGCTTATTTGATATCTTGTACATTGTTGCGTTCCAGCACCACTTGACCAACCGCGATTGTCAGACGAGAACCCTGCATGAGACGCCACGTCGGAGGCCACTGCCGCACTCTCGTGCTGTGCATTGTCCCTTCTGGATTAGAGTCTGCTCGGCAGAGGACGTGTTACTGGAGCACGTTCTGACTGAGCATCACAACTTGTGCAGAGGTGCCGAGACGACTGGCGATGATGACTCGTCTGACATGGCGGACGCTACGGTGGTATGTGGAGGTGGAAGTCCTCTAAGCGTAAGTAGTTCAGATAACATGACAGGTACATATACTACAGGTGTAGATAGTTTAGATAGCTTGACAGGTGGAGCTACAAATACTACAGGTGTAGATAGTTTAGATAGCTGGACAGGTGGAGCTACAAATACTACAGGTGTAGATAGTTTAGATAGCTTGACAGGTGGAGCTACAAATACTACAGGTGTAGATAGTTTAGATAGCTGGACAGGTGGAGCTACAGGTACTACAGGTGTAGATAGTTTAGATAGCTTGACATGTGGAGCTACAAATACGACAGGTGTAGGTAGTTTAGATAGCTTGACAGGTGGAGCTACAAATACTACAGATGTAGGTAGTTTAGGTAGTCTGACAGGTGTAGGTGGAGGTAAGGGTACGCCAGGTGTAAGTAACCAAGGTAAATATGGATATGTATTAACTAGGAATGAATCATTCCAGTCAATATTTCCCAGTAACTATCACGGCATGCCACCCATGTGTCAGATAGATGACATTTTACAGAATGTTCACATTAATCAAGGAGCAGAAATTGTGCTTGACTATGGATCTTTCTCATTGGAGACAGTTAAACTTTTAAAACAATTTCATGCTGGGAAGATAGTTCAAGATCAAGTTGAGAAGGAAATTTACTGGGCAGGGCAACAATATTACTTAACAATAGATGCTGTTTCACAGCTTGATCAAAATCATTTACAATCTTATTTACGCATTGTTCTGGACCACACTGAAAATGAGACAGTCTCTATAGCGGGTAACCAGTATAACATTGACGATCTGACGTTCCTTTTTGGTGAACGTTGGTTCTCAAATTCTCTTTTGTATCTAATCAGTATAATGCTTAATACACAATTTCATCATACTAAGACATGGGTGTGGTATGCATCAGATATTCAACTGTAACCAAATTGTTATGCACAGATTCATAACAAATTTGCAAGTATTAAAGAAGGGCACTGATTTTGATTACACCTGTTGGGTGTCATGGTGGAACATATTTTATGGAAAGTTTACAAGTGACTAATCCAGATGGAACTAAAGGGGTGGTGTATTCTAATCACTTTGCACTGGCAATATATTCATTGGACTTTGATATTGTAACTTATGCAGACACACTTGGGTGGCGAATACCCGATACAGTTCAGACCATATTTAGAAATGTTTCGCAAACTTTGAGTAAACAAGTTCCTTTATATAATGCATGTCATCAGCCAGGTGGTAATTCCAATAGTGGTGCACATATTTGCTCAAATCTCTGTGCTCATAAGTACCCCTTACAGACATGTTCATCCATCTGTGGTGTCTCAGTAATTATTGGTGCCGCACTGGCGTGTTTCTACAGGACATGTTTCTATGGGCTTGCTAGTAAAAATTCACAACTTCTCTCAGATGACATTGTTTATCTACGTAACATATCTAACTATTCGCATTACTTGAGACGGGTTATTATGCAATTATCGGAGCAATTGATGTGAATATGCTAGTACAGAAAAACATATAAATCACGTAGGTGCTAGTTCTCATGTGACCAGCAACAAGTGTCATCAGCCCACCCGAACAACTACTACTACTAGGCTGGCAGGTTATAAACATGTTAGTATGCACAGACAGCAGGGAAAGGTGGACTTTTATATTCTCCCCTTAAACACTCGGGGCAGTACTGAAATGCCTCTCACTCTTGATTACGTAAACATAGCTGCTCTCATAATAATAACAAGCCAGCTGTTTTATTTGTTAAATCCAAATTCTTGAGGCTTTCAATAAGGACCCTCAATGGAGAAATAGTAACTAAGCAGTTCCCATGTTTTCAGGAAGGTAAGCGTGATATTCAGGCTGTAGAAAAAGTACAATCACTTGTGCATTCTGCTGATGCAGTTATTTGGTTGAAGGGTTACATATCTTTTGTGACTGGTAAGGGTGATAAACAATCTATATCAGGTTTGGTGACATGTTCTGATTAGCCTACTTGTTTGGATTCTGCAAGAATTACTTTTCATTTAGTGAAATACTTGCGTCTTATTTGCTTGCTAAAATGTTGTCGTCAGAAAAGTAAATATTTTCACTGTTCACCTTCTGGTAAAAAAGATGTGCATACTATTGCAGAAATTCAAAAAAAATGTTGATGGAGAGTCTTTCAATAACTGGCTGAAATATGTTAATTATGTTCGCATTGGTACTGTTTTCACCAGCATTCCTAGCAGACGTTATTTGGATAAAATCGTATTTGACAAGCATATAAAATCAGACGTGATGAGGATATTTTATTTGTTTCAAATGTAGCCAGACAGGATAAAAAAAATTTCATAGAACTGATGACAGCTTCATACCGATTGAGTCTGATGATTTGGAACATTTTGGAAACAAAACTGCAGTAGTTATAAATGTGTTATGTGCATCTCATACATGTGTGTGTAGAAATCAGTGTGGTTGTATAATCAAAGACATGTCACCAAATTTGACAGAATGTCCTAAATGTAATATGAGTCTCACAAATTACAACCAGTGTGTCAATTGTGAAACTTTGCACACATCACAATGGCGTGCGTTAAATGGTCAAAAACTGGGTAATGCATGTAATTTATATAACATTACTCACAAATCACATAGGCCAGAATCCATGTTCTGTCACAGTATGGGAGCTCAAAATGTTCACCCTCATATGATGTGTGGCTGGAAATTAAAACTGATTTTTAAAATGGATGACTTAGATTATTGGGAAATTTTTTAGCATGAACAAAATTCACTATTTCACCCATCAGAGCCTACTCAGATAGGTAGACATATGTCCCAGAGTATGAAAGACAAAATTGATCGGGCTAGAATGACTGGAAAAACAGCACCTAGTCAGATTTATATTGCAGAAAATCCTACTAGCATACTTACACATGGCGATACTGCCATATCCAGCAAATCTATAAATTTACGTCAAATTTCAAACAGGTGTTATTTGATTGACCGTCATTATTTAGGAAAGGGTCTCTCCGGTTTTAAGCACAAACTTACAAATTCAGATTGGAGGAATGCAGATATTATTTTGGAGAAAAATTATGAATCTGTTCTGATGTTTCAGAGAGGTGATGCTCAAGCAAACAGAAATTATCATATTGTTCTTGGACGTTATGAAAATCTCAGTTGTTTTGGAAGAGTTTGGTATAATTTGTGGATATTACATAAAACATGATCTAAACGCAGCACGTTTCAAAACCAGTATTTTAACTTACTGTGATTCTGCAAATCGGGGCAGAATTGGTATGGCAGCTATTAGTAACTGTGAAATTTCAGAAGTACACAGAATGCATATAGAAATGACTATGGCCAACATGCCTTGTCGTGACAGAAACTGTGTACATAAACAACATTTGTAAATTTTTTATGACAACAATGGTTTTTTTCATCTTAGGTCATGCACTTTGCGAAACGGATCCACATTCCAACCAGTTGTGCAACATGACAAGGCATGGGACATCAAAATAGCATGTGGTGACTTATCATTGAATTCAGATCTGTGTAATTTTCATGCTATAAAGGCTTTAAAAGAAAAAAAAGATTATGAGTTATCCCGATCTAAAAATAGTCATTAACCCGATTTTAACTGCTTTGAAAGGTGTTGTGCGTAGTTGGCATGAAAGTGTCGGCGCCAGCATGGCGCACTCATTTTGCAGACTCGTTTGCAGACTTATTGTGTGCAATTAGCAGTCAGTGATTAGTTGGCTCTTGATTACCGTTGTTTACAATTAGTAATGTTGTATTAACATTTCATTAACTTGGCCTGTATCGGAAGGCAGTTCTTGAGTGTGCGTGCACGTGCGCACCGATAATCTCCCTTCCGGCCGACTGCCAATACTGTGCCCCCTGCAGGGGTAATGTCTATTTCCCAAGATCCAGTGATTAGCGACAGCGAGGGCGACAGCGAGAGCGACAGCGAGAGCGACAGCGAGAGTTCGTGATGCTTGTGTGTATTTGGTGTTGTCCGTTGGCTTTGTAATAAACCCTTATTGTATGTATTGTGTCGTTACAATAATGACACAGCAGTGCTTGCAGCCAGCCTTGTTTTTGTTACACCAAGGTCGTACACCCTGGCATGGTGGAAGAACATAATTATGATTGTAGCAGTTACTGGACAAGTCCACATACATCATGACGATTTAAACATCGATCGGAGAAAACAAGATATTCTCAGATTACTTGATAAAGAAAAACATATATTCTTACACGGAATCATGTTGAAACGTTTGCCCGAAATTATGTTATTGTTATTGCTTACGTAAACGATATATTCTCCGAACACATCTTCGTCATCAGTGTCATCCCTAAGTGGATGTTCCGTAAGAAATCGTATTGTGAAGCACCAGCTTACACTCACCCAGTATTTCGACACAATGATACGTGATTCATTATGTCATTTACATACATAATAACGATATAATTATATAATTGTTAGTCGTGTAAATTGCACATTACGATGGTTACCATATACGTGCAATGTATGTATATACATTATGTGTGTGTGTGTGTGTGTGTGTGTGTGTGTGTGTGTGTGTGTGTGTGTGTGTGTGTGTGTGTGTGTGTGTGTGTGTGTGTGTGTGTGGTGTGGTGTGGTGTGGAGTGGTGTGGTGTGGTGTGGTGTGGTGTGGTGTATGGTGTATGTGTGTGTGTGTGTATTAGCGTTCTAAATATACGCTTTTTGTGGGTATGATACAACGTTCAACAGCAGTACGCATAAGCGTATTGTCAAGACTGGTCACCTGAAGACGCTGTTTACAAAAATGTGTTTTACGCTCGATATAGCTCAATTTATTTTAACGTGAAACGCAACGCCCGGGCAGGGCGCACGTTACAATGGTTGTTGTAGTCAAAAAGCATCCGAAACGAAAGTACGGTAATTTACTCATATTGGTAAATCAAAACGAGGCATCATCACGTACTTGCGCCGCCATCGTCATATCCACACGTGCTAAGCCTTTCGAATATGTTTGAGAAAAGCCGCCATTGCCAAATTGTGCTCGGGAAAAACTTTTAAAAAAATGCGAAAAAGATCTGGCCTACGACACTAAGTGTGTGACACTAACATTTCCTTGTCGGACATTAATTATGAATCTTATGGCTCGAGCCTGAAGATACATAACTGATGTCTAAGATCTTGCAAAGATTATATCATCGCTGTTGCCGCTGACCATGACTACGATTCTTAATGAACTTTACAAAAGGTGGTTCATGAATGGTTGGCTGCCAGTGTCTGCCGCCTGTTTCAATTAAATACAATTAAGGACAATTTCCCCAATCTTTGTTTTTCGTAGTTATTTAAAAAATACTGTAGAAATAATTCTGAAACCAGTTACCTAAAAATTACCAGTCTGGTGATACCTAAAATCGCGTTGTATGTGTACATATGTTCAGGAAAACACTTGTCTGACATGTGTATTAAAGGATTTTACAGCTGGTAGTACAACTGTGCCTTTCTTTCAATATCGTTTAACAGGCCACTGGTAAAATGCAGACCAGTAACTTTGCTGCCGGACCAGCCAATTTTTGAAGTTACTCGTCCGGCTGACCAGCACAATTTTAGGGAAAAGGTCGAACGATATATATATATATATATATATATATACATACACATATATCTATATATATATGTGTGTATTTATATATATGTATATATATGTATATATATATATATATAATACTAAATCACTAACCTGGTTCGACTCTTTCCCTACTGCCTGATTCTCGCAGTGGAAGTTCTTCGTATATTTCAGATTCACTGACGTCATCCTCTGAAAAATCGATATTTTATGTGGTCTTTTTCGGATCGTGCAGACTTCTCTAGTTTGGGAAATGTCAGATCATTTACAAGGTATAACTGCGAAACATATCATTCACCAAATAATAATTGTTATTCTATCGAAACAATCGACCAACCATCAACATTGACACAATTACCACAAATATAATTTTAAAGTTATTAATGTTGTAACGGTGCACAAATCTGACAGACATTTTCAGAGAAACGAGCGAAGCATTGCGACTCCAACGCAGTAGATCGGTGTCGGCGGGAGAGCGAGAGCGACACCGAGAGAGAGAGCGACACCGAGAGTGACAGCGAGAGTGACACTGAGAGTGACAGTGAGAGTGACACCGAGAGTGACAGCGAGAGTGACAGTGAGAGTGACAGTGAGAGTGACAATGAGAGTGACAGTGACAGTGAGAGCGACAGCGAGAGCAACAAAGAGAGTAGGAGTGACAGTGACAATGAGAGTGACAGTGAGAGTGACATTGACAGTGAGAGTGACAGTGAGAGCGACAGCGAGAGCAACAAAGAGAGTGACAGTGAGAGTGACAGTGACAGCGAGAGCATGAGTGACAGCGAGAGCAAGAGTGACAGTGACAGTGACAGCGAGAGCATGAGTGACAGCGAGAGCATGAGTGATAGCAAGACCAAGAGTGTCAGCGAGAGCAAGAGTGACAGCGAGAGCAAGAGTGACAGTGAGAGCAAGAGTGACAGCGAGAGCAAGAGTGACAGTTAGAGCAAGATTGATAGCGATAGCAAGAGTGACAGCGAGAGCAAGAGTGGCAGCGAGAGCAAGAGTGACAGCGAGAGCAAGAGTGACAGCGAGAGCATGAGTGATAGCAAGAGCAAGAGTGACAGTGATAGCAAGAGTGATAGCGATAGCAAGAGTGACAGCGAGAGCATGAGTGATAGCGATAGCAAGAGTGACAGCGAGAGCAAGAGTGACAGCGAGAGCAAGAGTGACAGCGAGAGCAAGAGTGACAGCGAGAGCAAGAGTGACAGCGAGAGTAAGAGTGAAAGCGAGAGCATGAGTGATAGCGATAGCAAGAGTGACAGCGAGAGCAAGAGTGACAGCGAGAGCATGAGTGATAGCGATAGCAAGAGTGACAGCGAGAGCAAGAGTGACAGTGAGAGCAAGAGTGACAGCGACAATGAGAGCTACAGTGACAGCGACAGCTTTAGCAATAACGAGAGCAATAGCCACAGTGACAGCAACAATGACAGCAACAGTGACAGCAACAGCCACAGTGACAGCAACGGCCACAGTGACAGCGACAGTGACAGCCACAGTGACAGCAACAGTGACAGCAACAGTGACAGCCACAGTGACAGCAACAATGACAGCCACAGCGACAGTGACAGCGACAGTGACAGCGACAGCCACAGTGACAGCGACAGCCACAGTGACAGCCACAGTGACAGCGACAGCCACAGTGACAGTGACAGCGAGAGCGAGAGCGAGAGTGACAGCGACAGCGAGAGTTCGTGATACTTGTGTGTATTCGGTGTTGTCCGTTGGCTTTGTAATAAACCCTTATTGTATGTATTGTGTCGTTACAATAATGACACAGCAGTGCTTGCAGCCAGCCTTGTTTATGTCACATCAAGGTCGTACAACCTGGCATGGTGGCAGACCATAAATATGATTGTAGCAGTTACTGGACAAGTCCAGACACGTCATGACGATTTATACATCGATCGGGGAAAACAAGATATTGTCAGATTACTTGAGAAAGAAAAACATATATTCTTACACGAAATCATGTTGAAACGTTTGCCCGAAATTATGTCTGATACTCTGTACTACGATTTGCCACTTAACTATGGCAAGACATTACCCCGAGGCCCTTGGGATAAAGCCACACTCTCCAACATTGAGATCACCGCATCGCCAACATTTTACAGCAAATCAACAATAGCATTGTAGAGTTATTTTCAAGTGATAATTACAAATCAGTTGTCAGTTGTTGTTCGACATCTGACAATTCAATTCACTGTCAAACCAGTGTTTAACTGGTTTGACAGTTAATTATCTAAGTCAGTTGTATTGTTAACCGGAGGTGGCGAGCGATGTTCTCTGGGGGCAACAGGAGGTAATAAATCTCCATGTGGCTCATCAACTCTTGGAAAATTAGCATATGGATTATTGTCGTCACCACAGTTAACGCTGGCTCGTCTTTCTATAAGTACGCACGTTGAATTATGACCGAAACTATGTCATCAGTCAATGGCGCTGTCATCACATTGAACATTCGGATGGATTCACTGAATAGTGTCCCGCTGCACTATGCAACATTAATCGTCCGGTATCATCCGGAAATAGTGCATTATCTCCCTAAACGTTTGAACTGCGTCTAGTTCTGATAATCTACTGGTACGGTAACCATACGTTTTGAGCGTCAAGTGGAAAACACCGTTTGAAAAATGTTAGACACGAGATGTGAACAAGGAAAGTTCTTATATAGGGCAGTATCCAGCCCCCAGGACTGCTCAAAGCGCTCTAAACTTTACTCTCTGGCAGACCTGTTCAATCGAACACCATTACAATTTCTCTGGAAAGTATCCAGCCAAGCTGCAATTAATGCACGAAGATTATTCGTACACAAATAGCCACCAATGTATATAGCCAGGTGATCAGTCATACAGCTGAGTGAACCGGAGCGACGTAGAGCGAGCAAACTTGCCCAAGGTTCGGCACCCCAGCACCGGGTTCTCTCGGTCGTGAGTCCGACCGAAGCTCAAGCCACAGCGCTCCACTTGTTGTGAAGACTAACTATTAATCTTAATATGATGTATTATTTGCCGAACACACTGAAGTGATGGATACTACACTGCTGTACACTCTCTCGTCTAAAGAATACACTTACATGTTGAATATGAAGTGTTATTTTATGCACCAGAGCTACTACGGGTAGTTCGCGCAGTCTCTATTACAAGACACTCTTAGTCTTGTTAGAAGTGGCGAACGATGCTAACGATACATTTTGCTATTAAAGTGTATGGCGACTGTTTCAAGAAGGAAAACCTATCATTAAACAGATTCCGTTGTTAAGTGTAAGGGGCATTTTCAAAATGTAAAAGCCGCCGCCGTATCAACGAGGACACAATTTTCGTGACACACTGACGACAGTCCGGTGTCGGCCCCTTTGTCTTGACAGTTTTCAATATACAATTGTGACCCACTAAGTCAAAATGAGAAGCTTCTCGACAAAAATATATGTTGCCTTTTATTGCATATTCGAATAGAGCACATTCATTCAGAGAGAAACAAATGATGCGTCATCGTTACCTATATTCACCATAGATCAACGGATACAGCAATTTGAATGTTATAAATGCTAAAAATGTGGTTTCTACATAAACAGCTTCAGCGTTTCACTCTGTCGGTTGTGGTTTTCACATTGTTAACTGTGTTTTTCACAATAGTGACTGTGGTTTTCACACTACCAGACATGGTTTCCACTGTGTTAACTGGGGTTTTCACACTACCAGACATGGTTTCCACTGTGTTAACTGTGGTTTTCGTTTTATTGTAGTAGCTGTGGTTTTTCACTCTATAGGGTGCGATTTTCACAGTTGGCTCTGGTTTTCACAGTATCTGCTGTAGTTTCAAGCATTGCCAGAAATGAAAAGAAAGTTCGGTAGGTGTCACAGAACTTCAAAATAAACACATTTAGGTAACATTTCTATAATTTACACATTAATCTATTCCGGATTGTTTCACTATAGAAACTCATTTAAAAACAGTTCTGTTCAAATGTGTACATCTCGTAATGAGCGTCACCGAGAAGCGTCTCACTGATGATTTAAGAAGAACGTTAGACAAACCGTCTACTGGCCTCCTCAAGACAATATAATATATAATATAAAGATGCTTATGAAATCGCACTGAAGAACCCCACACCTAAGCATTGAAAGGTTCGGAAAACCCCATCTATAATGTTACGTAAATTATGTATTCTACCGGCAAGATATAGCATTAATCTAACAAATATCTAGTAAAACAACAGATCCGTCTGCTTACCTGCAACATGTTCCACAACGCCTAACCGCGGCAATGGAAGATATCCATATGTCTCAAAACGTGAAGTGTTCTCAATCTGAAGGAAGTTATGTGCCTATTATAATCTTAATGTGAGTACTTCGGTTAAAGACGACATTACTAAAATGAGGCAAGTCACACTACTGAAACAAAAAAACGTGTGAATAAGACACATTGTGTACACCAAAAATATCACGACATCAGTTTTTAGCAACATTTCAAAGGAAATGCAAGTATGTCACTTTAAAAGTTACATTAAAATTACAGCTTTTACCATGAAAAATTACAATGCTACATAAAGAGTAAGGTGCAAAAAATCATAGTTTACCTACAACTATGTTGTTTTCTAATGGAAGGTTAGATGTATCATAGTCCAATAGTTCAATATTAGACAGGTATATGAAACGGTATTCAATTACTTTGATCAAGTAAGACCAATAGCAATTGTAATGATCACTTAATGTTATAAATTACAATGATCAAGTACGCTTACATCATGGCAACTTATTTACATTTAAAATGTCAACAGTACATGGATTACAGTTAAAATGTAGTTGTACTTAATTAAGCAATTACGTTTACATAACTGCCCTGCTTACTGCGAGAAACACTGAAACCATAGACGCATTAGCGTTCGCTATTAGATTTACTTAGAACAATGAATTGTAGCGTATTGTCAAATTCAGGAAACAAATCTTGGAATAATAATGGATGATGGGAAGTTAACCGAAATTATCTGAAACCAAACGATCCAATGATTATTACATAACGTAATATAATAATTGTAAATATGTTTTGTTTATTTCATCCCTCTTCAACTCTTAAATAATTATTGATTGTTAGTGACACTTACTTAATATTACATCTTACGTAGACCCGTTCGTCTCTGTCACTTCCGGTTATGTCATGACCTGGAGATGATCCGGAAGTGGTTGAGTTACCCGGTTGAGACTGGTGTGTGTTGAGTCTACTCTCTGCTTGAGGTTCAGCCCAGATTGTCTGATGCGAGATGTCGTGGTGGTCTATATTGTGGCGGTCAAGGCTTATTCGACCTTCTGTAAACATAATATTGGAGACTGCTCACACAGCACACAGAATCACCAACAAGTTCACCATCAATTAAGTAATAGTTCTGCAATCGTTCCAGGAATGTTCCTAAACTGTCATATTATATCTGCTCAAATGCACCATACAACATACATCAATAGTAGATCCAGGAACGTTCCTAAGCTGTCATATTATATATGCTCAAATGCACCATACAACATATATCAATAGTAGATTCGATAAACATATTACATTAATGTACTAGGAACATGTATATGTCTGGTCTGATGTCTTTTTCAGTGACATAAGTCAATATATTGACATGAAATTAAGCATTCATTGCGTGGGATATGACATCACGCCGATTAAGGGGTCATACATAAAACAAATGTCACAAAGTTAATATAATCTGGCCTAATCCCTTAATTTAAGCAGCGTTTTCAAGACAGCTAGTGAAATGTTTATCCACATGGCACAAACTTCACGCTAGAGATCAATTAAAAGGCGTCACTTTTAGTCCTTCGATTGAGCTGAATACGATAAAAGATATCGCCAGAAGGCAATTGACACAAGACGTTGAATGTCTAACTACTGACAGTTCGTCGCCGTATGAGTGCGACAGCCAGTGGACAGGAGTCACTTCATCCCTTGACCATGTCGGCCACAAAGGCACCACAACTGGCACACACCTTAGAGCATTGGAGTCGCTTCATTCCTTGACCATGTCGGTCACAAAGGCACCACAACAGGCACACACCTTAAAGCATTGGAGTCGGCTTCATCCCTTGACCATGTCGG